>CM021734.1:27926303-27941303 GCA_011075105.1 Heteronetta atricapilla | reverse complement strand
TGGCTAGCTTGAGCATTTCATCCTTCGTTAGCAGTGATCACCATGTTCATTTTTGCTCTTTGTTCCCTATTGCTACAAAAAGTCCTTGACCCTGTAGATGCCCACTGGCTGCTCAGCCCCTGCACTGCTTGCACTGTTGTGCAAACATGTTGCCTATATTCATCCTGTGGATTAGAGCACTCTAAAGGAGCTTGTCACTTATACAGCAGAGCCAGGAAATTAGGCAAGTTTCTTTAGCAGCTGCAGGCACTAAACAGGGCTAGGTAAGACACATCCACCTTCAAAGATAAAAATGATAATTATACTTTCATAGTGGTGTAGCTGAAATTTGCTTTGGGAATATTTTGCAGTCAAACTCTCAACAAGAATGTACGTTGCTTTTAAAGGGATACTGCTGTGTACATTTAATGCACATTTTAGAAAAGACACGGCTGCATTTTAACATCTTAATGACAGCAGTAGAAACGATGTTGGGTTTTGTTTTATGGTTTATTTTTCCGTTTTATTAAAAAAAAAAAATCCATGATTTAATAGTTGAATTTGAGGGTGACCAGTGGAGACTCCAAACCAGTACATCTACCTACACTGTTTTCAAAAAAAATGATGAATTTTGCTGTTTAAATGTTTGGGATTGGTGACATGATTAACTATTAATCTAGTGCCAAAAATTTAACATCTACCTTCTCTGAGGTGTTACTATGAATTGCTATTATTGTTTTCTCTAAAGATCTGACTTCTGTCCTAGAAATTTTTGCACGTAAACTGTGAAGTGCAGGGGTGTTCTGAAGCCATCTGCTGATATTTATACAGTGTCCCTATAAATAGCCAGTGCAGCCGCTGCATCCTCTGCTTAGTGCTTATGTCAGCATTAATGTGACATAAAATAAATTTTCTATGGAAGATACTAGGTCCTTAAGGCAACAGATTTTGGATGTCTTGTTTCACCTTCCTATCTTTTACTAAAATATAATTCAGTCATGTCCAGCTGATAAGGGGTGATGAATATGATTTTTATGGTACCCTGCACTTAAAGTTAGACTGAGGGGAGCTGTTAAAATGCTGCTTGAGCCATACAGAGCCAGCTGGGCACACTGCCATGCTCTTTCATGTAGAAACTGAAATCATCTGCTTTGGGGAATTGAAATAATGTTTGGTTGGGAGGAATTCCCTTTCTCATGCTGAGTGAAAATGTTGGAGCAGCGCTGCAACTCATTCAGTAGATGAAATGAGCAGTTGGTTCTGCTTCCATGCTGGTGTAAATCTGGAGTTATGCTGTAAAGCCAACAGGCCAGCCACTCCTCTTGTCAAAGCAGGAGAAGATTCATCTTGTACTGATGTCAGGGGCACCTGATCAAGGTGAAGCACCCAGATGTCAGCTTGCTGCCTAGTTCTGTTTTTCTAGTTTTGCAAATCAAAGATCAGGATAACTTTATCTTAAGAGGCAGTTGCCTTCTCTCTGTGATTTATAGGGGAAAAAAATTATTTTAAATGTTAATTTCCATTACTTTTATTTTTAAGGTATTCTATTCTGCATTGCCAGCCAGCCAACACAGCCATAAAGTACTGTCAGAACACTCTGTATTAAGGAAGATCAGATAATCCATATTCTGGTAGGTCATCTGAGCAGTCAGGAAATGATAACCAGATTCTGTAATATTCATATCCATGGAGACACTCTGCACAGGAACAGCAGCAAATTTTTACAATTGCAGAAAACTTTTTAAAGCACTACCAGGAGCATGGATAGCTGTGCTGACTTTTCTTACTGCTCATGTGTTAGTTTTTTTTCCCCCCACACATAAAGTAACAATATTTGACCTAAATCATATACTAGAGCACCCTCTGTTTGATAAGCACAAGGGAAAGAGCTATTTCTTCAATTTTAAATGTTTTCCTTTTTGAGATGCTCTTAAAAATAACCTAGGTTTATTTTTAAGATGTTCTTATGAAGCACTTGTTCACTACTTAAATTTATAAACATGATATCTGAAAATAAAACCTGTGCAGAATGCGGTAAAACCTAGTTGCTAACACAAATGTCTCTTCATCTCTTTTGCAGCAGCGTACTGTAACAGTATTAAATTTTCACTTGCCCAACCATTTCCTGATTAGCATAGCTCAGGAGCAAAGCTCGTTTGTTAAAAAGGAGAATGCAACCAGCTTCCTTCACACTTGCATGCTGAGACCTCTCTGCTAAAGTCTGGTGTGGCTCGTCTTCAGAGGGCATTAGTGCATGCGGGGGCGAGCAAGCTTTTGTACGTGTATCTATGTCTTGTCTGTTTGGCTTTTGTGCCAACTTCAAAGCCATCTGCTCTGGAGTAGAAAAGCCTGCCTAACAGACTAAGGCAGCTGCCATCAAAGTTTTTGCGTGCTGATCTCTCAGCTACTTCTCCTGTAACCTTGGATGACCATCTCTTCTAGGTAAAGAGGGAGAACATTAATCTCTGGCTTAGAATCTGATAAATTGTGGGTTTCCCCTAAGCATACATGTCAAGTTATATGACTCCTGAGTGAAATCGTGTGACTGAGAACCTGGCAACGTGCACTAGAGACGGGCACTGGTCTGTTCAGCTCAGCACTGTGCTATCGTATGGGCTGTACTCCCTCCGTTGCTGCACGGCTCTTCTCGAGTTGCCATCCTATCCCTGGAACTGCTTTTGTGCTGCCTCTGATCACTAAAACAACTGTGCAGCACAAACAGGATACGTGTTCATAGAGCTTTATCATCAAGTGCTGCTTGACTTTAGCCCCAATCGCTTTCCAACATATTCACAGTAAGATGTATGGAGATTTCAGCTGAGAGTAGAAATTTGTCCAGAAAAAACAAAATACGCTTCCCTCTATTAGTCAGTGATAGAAAATTATTACTCTGTGTTCTACTCTTGCTTTATATTCACATCATATGATTTGCTGCATTGAAAATTTAACTAGCTTAGATGCCAGTGTACCAGAGTAAGACCTTCCTGCATGGAGGTGAACATGCAGTAGCTAAATGTATGTGAATCAGGGCTCAAATGTTCACTCAAGCTAAATATATCACTGCAGTGTTGTTTGAGGTGTCAGACACTAAGCTTATATGAGATTGCTTTTTTCCATACAAACCCATTCAAACCTTTTCATCAGGCTTGCCACCATTCGCAAAAAAAAAAAAAAAAAAAAAAAAAAAACAGCCCAAAGCACAGACTTTTTCCTTTGCTTTCCCTTTAGCCATCTGGACTTAGTTGCAAAAATAATTTCACAGATCTTCATACTGAAAGACAGCAGTGGGTTTCCAGTACCTCACTTACCTCTGTGAGACCCCAAAAGGCTCAATTGCTCTGGAACCTTTGCTTTTCCTTGTAAATGGGAAGTAAGGTGGTTATTTTATGGTGACGTGGTGAAGCTTCTTTTACATACCTTCATGCACTAAAATGACTTGTCTAAAATAAGAAGCAAATTACTGTAGGCCTCCCTGCCTAGTGAGTGATGAACGGAGGAACTGAGACTTTGGGTGGGTTTAATCCTCTCTTTGCTGACTATGCAAGGAACCCGCACTCCTAGTTTAAGCAGCTCGATCACATTTCTGGCATTAATTGGGATGAGTTGCTGAGTGGTAAACCTTGAAGTCTGGCCAGAGAGACATTCAACTGCTTTAATGAGTCTACCTCAAGTCTTTTTGGGGAGATCTATAAAATTTCTCTGACAAAGAGAACGTTCTGGGGTTGGGCCCTGGGGGATATTTGCTGTTGCAGAAGTGACCACAGTGGGATGAAATAAAGAGCACAAGGGAGGGTACCCGGCTTGACAATTTAAAACTGGCTCAGGTGCCTCTGTGCCATGTGCTGCCCTGCAGCTACAGACTGCTCTAGGTGTTACTAGTGTCACCGCACACCACTCTTTTGGGTCACCTACACCTGCATTAATAGCATAGGAAAAATTGCAATTACCAGAGTGTGGCCAAAAAATAATTCCAGATGGTTCCTTATTTATTGAATGCTTCAGTAAAGTTTATTAGTTTTGGTAAAAGTCAACAAATAGTTTAACCTGCAAAGGAGGAGAAACAGTTGTTAGTATTTAAATTTTCTGAAGTGGGTGGGGTTTTGTTTTGCTTTGTGTTTTAGGTCTTGATTCACAGGAGAACCTGGAAAAAATGCACAGACAGGAGGGAGAAGCCCTTCCCTCAGGTTCCTCTCCTCATAGCGACTCCCCAAAGCAGAAGATGACCCACGCTCAATTCCTCCATGCCAGACCTGAGCAGAGACCTCAGCCCGTGGTCCCATCTGTCCTGAGAGCACCCTTTGCACCAGCCCACTCTGGCTTAAGCCACTCTTTGTCTCCCAGACTGAAGTTGCCCCAGTTTTATAACCACCCACAGAGCCAAAGAGGGTGTGTGGGGAGCAGTGGGTTGGGTTGCTGCCCTTTGGGGTGGAGGACCATCCGTCAGGGGCCTGCGTCACACTGGGCCCTCTCATCCCCATAGTAATGTCTCAGTGTCAGCGGGCATTTGGGACTTCAGCCCCAACTAAATTTCATTTCCTCTGATGTAAATGAAGCTTCAACATGCCAAGATCTGCTTGCCAATGGAGAACAAAACGTTCCACGTCAGGGCAAGCAGATCATTTGCCTGGCCCAGCAGTGCTTTAACACATTCCAGTGCTTTAACATTTCAGCTGTTGCTTCAGAAGAACCAACATTTGGTGTCTTCCAACTGCCCTGGGATGATTTTTCCTTCCTCTGCTTTCTCAGCAGGAAGCTCTGGAGCAGCAGAGGGACACAGGACTCGGGGCAGTGCTGCAGGGCTGAGGCTGGCCTCTGGGGCCTGGTCGCTTGGATGCATGGTGTCTGAGCCAGGGTTTTGGTGGGAACCCATGGTCCATCTCCGTGTATTTTTGGCCTTCATTTCTTCACAGTGGTCTCCAGAGCAGCTGGCGCTTGGCCCAAATGCACCCTAGACCACGTGAGATGGACAGTGTCATATGTATGAGCAGTTTACAAGCTGAGACCCTCCTCGGAGGCAGCCCTGGAAGACAGGGCCGTCACAGACTGCGTAGGGGAGGACTCACAGGATGGCACGGGGAGAGATGTGGTCAGCCCTGCCTGGCTCGATGGCCCGGATCGCTGGGATTTGTGAGAGCTCATCGCTTCCCAGGAAGCGCTCAACACCTCGCAGGATCAGGCCTGCCTACAGGAAGCCCTCCGAAACCCCACCGAGAGCCAGAACACCACAGGTTTTTCTCTGATACTGCAGTAGAGGAAAACAGTAGACCTGGAGAGTTTCAGGCTGCTTGGAGAGAAGGAAATAGAGGATGTAAAATAATCCTATTTTTCCTAAATCACTGTTGTTGAAAAAGACAGAACTATATAAGCAAAAACCCAGCATAGCTATAGGCAGAGCAACAGATCTTGTATGCTTTGAGGCAGAAGCTTGAATCTGCAATTTAATGAAAACTGCATTATTTTTCAGCATGAAAAGAACTGCCTGGTTGATGAAGGACGTGTCCAGGAGATTACAGTCTCCTAGAGACTGCATTCACTTATTGCACAAGAAGTAGGGCAAAGTCAAAAACAAACAAACAAACAAACAAACAAAAAACTGGACCTGGTGTTAACACTGCTTTCTGAAAAAAACAGTATTAGGTTGAAAGAGATCTTTACCTTCCAAATGAAAAAGTCCTTTTGCTCAGGTTAGGTACACAAATGCCCATCCGTAGTGTGCCCCACTAAGATGGTAACAGGTTATGTTTGTATGCATTTATATTAAAAGGACATCTTTGACTTTGACTATAAACTGTTTTAGACAGGTTGTCCTCCTGTATCACGGTAGAAAAATGCAGTTTCTCTAAGACAGAATTGTTTAAAAGTTTGTGTAACAACTCTACCATTTCTCCTTCTGAGGCTAGCTGTTAAGAGTTGAGGTCTTATATTGCAGAGCATAGACATTCATAGACATTAAAAATTGATATAACCTTTTGATTGTATATGAGGGGAGAAAAACATGTAGAAGTTTTTGAACATAAGGTTACAGAGTAATGCCTTAGTTACCTAAATTACCTTTTCTTAACTTAATTGTTCAGCTGACTGGAGGGGGGCTACCCACACAAGTAAGGATTTCTCATCTCAGTAAGATTTGGCAGGATTTTTCAAAATAAAAATAAATTTAAAAAAAAGTTGTCCAATTTAAATAAATCCCCTGCTCTAATATTACTTGGCTTCAGCCAGGCTATCATTTTCCAGCCTCATAAAACTGTCATGTCATTAGCATTTTGGGATGATCTCCTTATAAACCTGACCTTTACAATGGATTTTACACCTGGGTTTAAAAACCTCATTCTTGCTTCCCTCTGCAGTCACCTCATCTGCTGGCTAACGTGGGTTGTCGGACAGTAGCTCGTTTGATTTATATTGACTTATTATGCAGCCAACGTCTCACGTGTAATTGTTTAATTTGTAAGCCAAATGAGCCGGTGAAGAAGCACAGACCTACAGAGAGGGATGTGCGTGACCTTAATTCTGGGCAGGCAGATCGCAGGCAGTTCCCAAGGGTGTTTATTGAACTCCTCTATATATAGACACATCAGCCTGGGAGAGGCTTCACCCCGGGAGCTGCGTGATCCTCCTTTTCATCACCACACGGTGCAAGGCACTTTAGCTGGCTGTTACTGTAAGCCTGGGGAGAAATACCCACAGGTTGCTTTTGGCATGAACTCGGTGACCAAACATAGGCCCCCCGGCAGGGAGGTGAGAAAGGGATTGCTTTTCACCTGCTCCTCCAAACATGTTGCTTGAACCCTGCGAGCAAATTAAGCCCAGCCTGATGTTGGCAGCTCTCCACAGCATGGCAATTTCATGTTACGGGCTCATGGCGCGAGATGCACAATTTATGGTTTAGGTGCACAGGTGCCCATAGAGGCTGTTGTGTAGAAAAGTGTTGTTGCCTTCTGCAATGTAGTTGATTGCACTGATATTATCCCATGTAAAAGCAGCCCAGCTCCTTGTGTTTCTAATTCTAAAGTGAGGGAAAATCAGCAGTACTGCTTTGTGTTTCCATCTGATGGCCACCAGCCAGCTAAAAATAGACATTTAAAAAAAATATGCATTTAATCCTGCTATGTTCATGTTGCGCCAAGTAATTCTTCCTTCTTCTCCCACGTCCAGACGTCTTGAACTAGGAAGAAGACTGGTTTTAAGCCTGAACCTCTCAGTTCGAGGCTACCTCTATAAATAATTGGTTTAATGTAATTTTAATGAAAGGCCATAAATCAGTTCTGTTACCCCCCTCCTAAGCTTGGCTGATAACACTCATGGAAAGGTCACGGTTTCGGGTTTTGTGGCAATCGTTTTCACAGTTCCAATAATCAGATACATCTGCAGGTCTCAAGTTACCCGATAATGCTGCACAAAGAATAGGGTCACTGCTGAAAGTTCAGCTCCAAAGACGGGCCCATGATGAGCAACGAGTGAGCTGGAAGATGTGATCCTATGGAAGGGAGACCCCGAGAGACCTGGGAGAAGGAGCAGCAGTCAGTGTATTTTCACTTAAATTGGCATAAACATGCAGTCTGTATCCTCTGAAAAGATAAGGAAGGGATAAGTAACAGCTGATGTGAATTTGGTATGGTTTGTTTTTGATGAGTCCATCTAATTTCCTTTTAAAACAGAGGAACAAGGCTTTGCAGAGAGAGCAGAGATGGCTTTGGATTTGGTCTGGCATGGCATTCTTCTTTCAGCAAGCTAGGGAAGCAGCGTACAGATGAAATTATGAGGTGAGAAATGATAGCTTGGGTCGTGCTTGGAGATGAGTTACAAATACTGCATCACTTACACTGACAACGAACCTGGGGGCTCAGCACAGTCACATTTGTGGGGAATTTTAATTAAAAATTGGATAATGAAGGGAGAACATGCTTGTAGTAGGGCATGCTTGCAGCAGGGCATGAGCTGAAGGACACGGCCGTACCAGTGTGAAAGAGGCAGATGATACCCAGGGATGTGTACGTGGGTCACAAAGTCATCCTTCCCTTCTCACCAGGGGTGAGGGTCCACCTGGCACCTTGTAGCCACTTCTTCGCACCGCACGTAGAGACTTGCTGAAGAAAGTCCTAAGGCAATGATGGCAGACTGAGCAGGTATGTCCCATGGGTAAACGTTAAGTGAATCAGAAGAGATGGGGAGTGAGGAAAATACACCAGTCACCCTGAAATATGCAAAAGGCTGCAGCATGGAGAGTGGGAGTCGCCTCTCCTTCCACCCATGGCTGAAAATACGGGCTTACAGCAAGGAGGAGGCGGATCTGAGGACAATCTCTCAGGTGGCATGGGTGAAGCACTGGAGGAGATCACCTGGGGAATCTGCACAGTCTCTGCAAGCAGACATTTGTCAGGGCAGGCTGGGCAGACACCCTTCGGGATGTTCGTGAAGGCAATAAGCTGTTTATAAGCAGCCTTATTCAATGCAGTCCTTCAGTTCATACGTGCGATTGCTGTCTAGATGTAATGGCCACCAGAATATTCTCTTGCATCTGTGACACTGGAGATACAGTTTATCCTGCCATTTGTAAAACTCATCCTGGATTTAATTTAGTTCATCTGGGTAGCAGACACCCCATATAAATACACAAACTCATATTTAGCCTGTGTTTGCAGCATGGCCGTCAAATACCTAAGAAATCCAAGCTTGTTCTGGGATTACTTTCACGCTTGTTTGTTTTGGCATGGGATTTTGGGGTCTGGAAAAGAAGGATGGGTAGCGTGCGGGGGTGGATCTGATTTAAAAATATATGCATCTTCTGCAGACCTTGTAAGGTAGCCAGTGTGAGCTGCCTACAGCTAGGGCCAGAGAAAGGTGGGTTGTTTTGTGTTTTTGTTTGTTTGTTTTTTGGAGGAGGAGGAGGGAGGACTTGGTTTGTTTAATAAGCGCTTCAGCCCCCGATTCTGCAGGGGCTCGGTTACACAGGAGCACGTCACAGAGCACAAGCCCCCACTTGGTTTACATTTGCAGGTTGAGCCCCTAAATCTCTCCAACAGGCTCGGGATGCGAAGGAAAAGATCCCTTTGGCTTGCACAACCCTGTGTATTCGCAGGGGCTGCCCCCTACACATGCTGATTTCCACCTGGGGCTCGGCACTGCGTCAGCCAGGCCCTCGCTAAATGCAAAGAGACAAAAGTTTTAGTGCAAGCTCCAGAAGTCTTGGGCTCTTTCCACTTGGGTGCATTAGGAAGTTTCCATACGAAGTGCGTTCATGGGTATTGTATTTTCTTTTAATGTATCTGGTAACACTCGGAGATTTATAACGTGCACTGGGCTTTGCAGTTATTGCTAAACCACAGGTGCTGTTCTTTCTCAAAGTGGCTCTTTTTCCCTCCTCCTCAGTCACTATTTCTGAGGGCAAATCAGAATGCTATTTTTGGTTTTCTTTTCTCTTTAAGACATATGTAAACACCAGCCCAAACAACTTGTTTTGATTTCAGAGAGAAGAAAGATGATGCGTACCATGAAGCTCATTTTGACAATGTACAATGTGACCGAAAAATTGCTGAGAGAGAAGTCAAATCCAGCAGTATTCCAATTATTATCCAAAGGAGACTACTCTGCTAAAAGGAAAGCTTCTTCCTGTATCATTCTTCACCTCTCTCCAAACCTACAGTGAAATGAAGTCTCTTGCTGTGTGCACAGCCGGCAGCAGAATCCTTCTGCGATTTCATTCTCTGCAAAACCCATCATTTCTTTCCATGCGAGACACTTAACCTCTTCTGCAGGCCATCTTCTCTGCTGGAGCCGCTTCTTCCTTCTCTGTGCAAATAATACTCTCATTTTCCTTCTCCACTGACCTGATTTTACTAACTTTGTTACTTGCATTCCTACTTCAGTTCTTAAAAACTGTGACAACACTGTAAGAACTAAAATGTGTAGCATGGTATTACCACCTCTTACTGTTAACAAACCAACTGGTATTTTCCCTTTCCCTATTCAGGGCAGGCTCAACCAATCCATTCTCCTCCCTTTGCTCTCCTGCCCACGTGCTGGCTAGAGGAACAAACCTCGATGCCTTCTGCACAGCCCCCTTTAACCTCTTAATTCTGCTTTTGGTCCCTCTTCTTAAATCCCTTTGCAATCCCATGCCGGCCCCGCTTCCCCAAGTGATGTATTTTAAGGTGCACAGATAACTCCGTCTGCCTGATTTTTTTTCCATCAGCTTTACAGAGGCTCAGCCACGTGCGTTCTCGTTTTGAACAAAGAACCGAAACGTGGCATACCTGTCACACGGAGAAAGACACCCCACATATGGATTTTATTGCACTTTTGGGACAGCTTCATGACAGATTTGGATGCAGAAATTGTAGATACTGGCACCGTTAAGGAGTCAGAGATAATTAAAGGTGAAAACAAAGGAGTAATCAGCGTTAATGAATGCCTCAACCAAATGTGATTGGAAGCGTAAGGATGATGTGCACTTATTACTGATTTCCAACACGGTTAGGTAAAATTGATCAGATTATTAATTTGAGATTAATATGAGATGTTTTTTCCAGCAATATTAAAAATGAGATGCTTTGCAAGAATAAAGCAAGAAGTTTGCAGGCACCTGGGATGGAGACACGGCTTTCCTGATTACTTTCAGCGGGGAGCAAAGAGCTCAGGCACTTTACTTGGTGTAGCGTTTGTCTGGCAACTCTAACAGATGCTGAAGACTTTTCAAGAACCAAGTCCACAGCTTTCCAAAGCTGTTGAACTTTGATCCTCAGACATTCAGAAATTTGTTCATTAATTCCTCAGAAATTCAGCCTGCACTGACTCCCCTGAACTCACCTGTTTGGCTTGGGTCGGACTGTGGAGCTTTCCGCTAGAAAGGATATTTGCTGTGTGCTGACAACCTGATAAATAATAATCCGTGGAACAAAGCACAAACAAAAACAAGCAAAAAGGAGAGAGAGGAAGAAATCCTCTTTTTTCTTTCTTTCTTTTTCTTTCTTTCTTTTTTTTTCTCTTTTTTTCCCCCTCCTGCAATACACATGCAGCCATTAGGGCACTTAAGCCGGGTGTTACAGGTTCTCTTTCTCCAATGGGAGTTAGGACTGCGGTGGCTCCTTAGGGCCCCACAACACCTTAGGACCGAGGTCAAGGTATTGACCTCAGTGCCTCGGGCACACAGAGGCCAGCAACTCCTCCGTGGGCAACAGGTGCGGGCTTTGTGAGCGTATTTTTGTCATCGGGGGCATAAAAGCCCTGTGGTGGAGCTATAGGAACGCAGGAGGGGTATGTACGTGCGTGCTGCGTGACGGTCTCAGCCTCGGCTGTGAAAATCCTCGGCCGGTTTTGTAAGGTTGAGCTGCAGCTATCACCACAAGAAAACAGCAGGAAAAAAAGGTTTCTGGACCGTATCTGGAAACAAGACCGCGGAAATAGATAAATAAAGAGTTGGGTTTCAGCGCTCGTTTCGGAAGGGGAGCTTGGCCGGGGATCTTGGCAGGGGTGCCCGAACAGCTGCTCCAGCTAAAATCCCAATTGTGCGGGTCTCGGAGGCGAAGGGCTGATTTATCGCGCATCCTTCGTGCGCGGAAACCCAGCCCCGGAGCGGGGGGACCCCGCCAGGAGGGGGGACGGGGAAAGGTGGGGAGCGGGGTCTGCAGGGGGGAGCTCGCCAGACCCCCTGGGGACAAGGAACGATCGGGGCTTCAGACCCCCCCCGGTATGAAAGGCCGGGGTTTGGGGATCTATTTCTGTCCGACCGCCAACAAAACCCGAGGTCTCTGTTTCCAGCGAGGGGCTAAAAATACCGCCCTTCTCCCCCAGCGCCGCCGCCTTTCGCTCCGGCTGCCGGGGGCAGGGGACGGGGGGGGACGGGGACAAAAGCCGGGGACGCTGCGGGACCCCGGGGCGGGCGGCAGCGGGGCGGCCCCGGGAGCGGGGGGAAAGCGGGGGAAACCCTCGTTTTAGCGCTCGGGGGGCCGGGCGAGCCCCCGCCTCGCCTCCCTGCCCGCCCCGCCGAGGGGAGGGGGCCGGGGAGGGCGGCCCGGCCGCCCGCCCCCTCGGGCCACTGCCGCGCCCCGCCGGCCCCAGCATGGACGCGGCTTCGGGACGGGGCCCCGGGCCGGAGGAGGCGGCCGGGAAGGGGAAGGAGGAGGAGGAGGAGGAAGAGGCGGCGGTGTACGTGGAGGTGTGCGGCTCGGCCCTGAGGCACGGCGCGGAGAGCGGAGCCCGAGGGAGCGGGGATGCGGGCGGCGGCGCGGCGGGCAGGGCTGCGGGGGCAGCATCCCCCGAGGGGACGGGCACCCCGCCGCATCGCCCCCAGCGCCAGCACCCGGCAGGATGCGGCTCCGGCTCCGGGGGGGCGGCCGGGTCCACCAGCGGGCGGCTGGAGCCTTCCTCCTCCTCCTCGTCCTCGTCCTGCTGCCCCTCGCCGGGCAGCAAGGCGGGCGGCCGTGCCTCCGCGGGGGAGCCGGCTCCGACCGAGGGCAAAGCCTCCTCCTCCTCCTCCCTCGGCTACGAGAGCGAGGGGGAGGACGGCGCGGGGCGCGGGGAGGCCCTGCCCGGCCGCCCCCCCGGGGCGCCCCCCGTCGGGGGGGACGAGGCGCACTACATCAGCACGCGGGAGATCCAGCTGAGCGAGGTGGACCACGACATGGACTTCGACGCCGGGCTGGCCGCCCGCTGGGACTTCGAGGACGACAACGTGATCTACTCCTTCGTGGACTACGCCTCCTTCGGCAGCGCCGAGACGCCGGGGGACACGCCGACGGAGGAGGACAATAGCTGCTACCTCAGCACGACCACCAGCGAGCCCAACAACCCGACGGACAGCGCCGACAACGCCAGCGGCGCCGAGATCGCCAGCAGTCGCTCGGAAAACGATACCCCCGGCGGGGACAAGTGCGACGGCTCGGAGGCGAGCCGGCCCCGGCGGCCGGGCGGCCCGGCAGAGAGCCCCGCGGGCCAGCTTCTCCTATCAATCAAAGCCGCTTCCCGGGCTATAAATGAGTCTAGCAACGGGCAGGAAAAGCAAAACGCCGTCCACGCTGCCAAGCATGAAGGCGACATGAGCCTCCGTGTCCCCACCGCCCCTGAACGCGAGGCGAGCCGCGGGCAGGACGCCGTCCACCACCACCACCAGCAGCAGCAGCACCAGCAGCAGCAGCAGGCGAAGAAATTCATCGCGGTGCCGGCGCGGCTGCAGAGCGGCTGCGGGGCCGTGCGGGCGAAGGAGGTGGGCGAGTACTCGAGCGGCGCCTCCAGCGCCGTCAGCGAGCTGGACGATGCCGACAAGGAGGTGCGGACCCTGACGGCCAGGGCTTTCCGCAGCCTGGCGTACCCCTACTTCGACGCCCTCGCCCTCGGCTCCCGAGCCTCCTCCGCCTCGCTGCCCGACCATGCGCTGGGCTCCAGCCGCTGGTCCACCTACCTGGACCTCAAGTGCGGCAGCCTGGGGCCGAGGGCCGAGCCCGGCCTGCCGCAGCTCTGCCTCCGCTCCGGCAAGGCGCAGCCCAAAGCCCTGGAGTTCGTGGTCAGCAAGCTGGACGGCGAGATCGCGCACGTCGAGGCTCCGCCGCGGGTGCTGAGCCTGCTGCAGCCGCCGGGCCCCGGCGCTGCCCCCCGGGCCGCCGCCGTGCCCCCCGACGCCGGGCCGCCCCCCGAGGCTGGCGGCGGGGACCCCCCGCGCAGGGACCCGCCGCATCCGTCGCTGCCGTCGGAGGGGACGAGCAAGAAGTCGCAGTTCGCCTCCAGCCTCCTCAAGAACGTTATCTCCAAGAAGATGCAGCTGGAGCACGAGTTCAAGATGGAGCGCGGCGAGATCTCCGACACCTCCTCGGCGGCGACGGACCGGGACCGCGACCGGGAGCGGGACCGGGAGCGGCCGCGGGAGGGCAGCGTGCAGCGGCAGAGCTCCCGGCACTCGGAGGGCGGCTCGGAGCCGGGCGTGCAGGCGGCCGAGGAGGCTGCGGAGGGCGGCGGGGGAAGGTCGCCCGCATCCAAGGCCTCGACGCCCCGCGAAGGGAGCCGCAGCCTCGACAGGGCGGCCGCGGAGGAGCCCCGCGAGGCTCGCCGGGGAGGCTCGGAGGCGGCCAGGGCCACCACCTTCCTCCGCAGCCACAACAGCGCCTTCAGGACCTGGAAGGAGCGGGAGGCGGAGAAGAAGGAGGAGCGGGCGCCCGTCGGAGGGCCCAAGACGTCCCCGCGGCGCGACCCCCCCGGCGGCAGGGCCACCAAAACGTCTCGCCTCTTCGTCCCCGCCGTCCAGCCCGCCGCCGGCCCGGAGCCCAAGGAGCCCGGCGGCCCGGGGGGGGTCTCCGCCTCGCCCCCCGCAGCCAAGCCCCGCGGCGCCGAGCTGCAAATCAGCCTGGGGGGCCGCGACCCGCCCTTCCCCATCGCCGAGCTGCTCACGCCGCAGCTGGGCGGCCGCCCCGTCGAGGATAGCCGGGGCCAGCCGCCCAAAGCACCCAAGGGCGATGGTGCCGACAGGGTGCCGCAGTTCCTGGTGCGCGACGTGCGGGAGGGCAAGGGCAAAAGCCAGGCCCCCCTGCACCAGGTGCGGGACGTGCGGAAGCTGATCAAAAGCTCCTACAGCGGCGACTCCGGGGATAACAGCAGCGACAAGGGCAGCGTCGCTTCCGACCAGGGGGGCGCGGAGCACAAGCCTCGGCAGCTGGTCATCGCGGGCATCCCCCGCGCCCTGTCCCCCGTGGTCATCACCTGCCAGGCGCTGGGACACGCCGGGGCCAAGGCCACCGACGGCGGGGGCAAGGCGGCGGCGGCCGGGGGCCGGGCGCTGGGCTGCCCGCCGGAGGGCACCGTCCTGGTGCACCGCACGTCGGGGCGGCTGCCGGTGGCCACCATCGCCCCCAACAAGAGCGACCCCCGGCAGCCGGCCGTGCTGAAGATCGTCGCCAAGGCCGGGGCGCCCTGGCGGCACCAGCAGCCCCCCGGGGCCGCCGACAAGGGCCGGGGGACGGCGGCGGCGGGCGGGGGAGGCGGCGGCGAGGAGGACCCCCGGGAGGAAGGCAAGGCGGCGCCGGTGCAGAACGCGCT
>CM021734.1:27783513-27925903 GCA_011075105.1 Heteronetta atricapilla | reverse complement strand
CGGCCGGCGGCGAGGGGCGGCCGGCGGGGGAGCCCGAGCAAGGCCCGGACTGCGGCAGCTACCTGGCCCTGCCCCTCAAGGCAGCCGCCGGCACCGCCGCCCCCCCGACGGCAGCGAGCGGCGGCCGCCCCTCCGCCGTGTCGTCGGTGGCGGCGGCGGCGGCGCTGCGGGGCCTGCAACCTTTCGGCTCCGCCAAGCCCTCGGGCAGCCCCGGGGGCCCGGCCGCCACCACCGAGGCCTCCACCGCCGCCGCCACCGCAGCCCCAGCGGCCGTCGAGGCCCCTCCGGCCACCCTCTTCCCGCCGCCACTGACGCCCTTCGCCGCGCCACCGCCGCAGCTGCTCTGCTTCTCGCCCTCCGTGCCCGCCGCCGAGCCTCTGCCGCAGCGCAGGGTGCTGCTGGACGTGAGCAGCGGGCAGTACTACCTGCTGGACGCCGCCCCGCAGCAGCCGCCCAAGCGGCGCCTCTTCGACCCCGAGACCGGGCAGTACGTCGAGGTGCCGGTGCCCACGCCCACCGTCGCCCCGCTGCCGCTGCCGCTGCCGCCCTTGGCCCTCAACGCCGGCGCCTACGGCACAGCCTACATGCTCTACCCTGGCCTGCTGCCCGCCGCCGCCGTGCTGCCCGCCGCCGCCCTGCCGCGCCCGCTCTCCCACCCGGGCAGCGATGGCAGCACGGCGGCCGAGCCCAGCAGCCCGGCGGTGGAGGCCGAGGGTCCCTACTTCGTGCCCGGCGGCGAAGGCCCGGCCACAGCCTCGACGGTGGCCTCGACGGTGGCGGCCAAGCCGCTGATCAGCATCACAGCGCCCGCCGGCGGCCCGCGGCTTGTCGCGCCGCCTTCCTTCGACGGCACGACCATGCGGCTGGTGGTGGAGCACCGGTAGGCGGCGGGGAGGGGGCCCACAGGGGTCCCCAAAAGAGGCCAGGGGAGAGCGGTGCCCACACAGTGGCAGGGTCGTGCCCGTGGCCCCTTCTTGTCTTCCCCATCGTGCCTGGGCGTGCAAGCGCAGCGTTGCCATTCACCTGCATAACATCCTTCTCCCTCGGCGGGTTTATTTCTGTATTTCTGTCTTTCAGTAGCTGCTTCCTCGCAGTTCCCTCTCGTTTCCTGCATCCCCTTTGCCTCCCGTACCCTGGCCTCACCTCTATGTTTGATTGGGGTCGGTTCTTGCCCTGAAGCAGCATCAGTAGTTTCCTATCCCGTACGAATCCGAGGACAAACAGTTCACCATTTTTCATTCCAGCTGCTTTCAGATCGGGTGTTTTCATTGCAGCAAAGCTGTGCAGATCAGGGCATGGCTGTGAAAATCCAGCCGGGTTTCACCGCTTAGCCACAGGCCTTGGGCAGCGCGAATGAAAGGCCGTCCTTCCCAGGCCCCATTTTCTTCTAGCCAGAGCCTGCCTTGAGCTCTCCTTTCTTCCTGCTCCTGTATTTCACCCCGTGCTGCACATCGTCTCTGCCTTCCTTACTCGTTTTCCTCCTTTTCCACATCTTCACTCACCAACCGCGCCGCCGCGTCAGGGACTCGTCCCTCTTGGCCTTTGTCACCTGTTGGCTTTTGGCAGCACGGTTCTTGCCTGGGTTTCCTGCTGCCCTATTTCTTTGGTACGGAGGGAAAAAACAAACAAACAAACAACAAGGGATGGTGATTTCCAGTTGTAGTAGAACGTACGGCCTGCATTCACGGTTCTGTGAGGCATCAGTCCAGGTTTAGTGGGAGTGGGGACCGGCCCGTGGGGAACTGCAGGGAACTGAGGAACGTTTCGCACCCCAAGCGTTGGGATGGGCTCTGCTGACAGCGTGAGGCTGCCTGACCACTCGCTTAAAAAAAGCTGGGATGCCGCTCTTTCGTTCTTGGCAGTGGCTTCGGAAATTAGCAGCAAGAACATCGTGGCAGAGAAGGAGGTGCTGTGCACTTCTCTGGAGTAGTGAGGATTGCTTAAATGGTCGCGGCAGCTCTCGAAGAATCAACTTCTTAGTAGTGACCCTTGAATGTAGTATTCTAGTTCTGAATGTAGTATTCAGTTCTGAAGGAGAAGACAGCATTTATTTTTCTTTAAGACTGCAGTCCTTTCTGCAAAAAAACTGATGATTTTGCCACCAGCAACTAGTTTGTCTCAATAAAAGAGAATTATTAACATGAGGGTGAAACTAAACTACACGAGTGTGTTCCTTGCCCCAAATTGCGGTTCAGGGAAGCACTTTGGGAAGCCTATAAATGTAAGATCAAGCCTAAATTGTTTCACGTAAAGCTTTCTTGAGGCTGAAAATCCAAGATATTAATGCGAATCTTAAAAGTCTGTGCTTGAGGGCTTGCCACTTGGGAGGTTTTCCTGCACCTGTTTCTAAATCCTTCCTGCATATCCACCAGGCCTGCCTCATACACCTTCAGAGATTTGCTGGTATTTTAGCCATGCTGATCTATTTTCCCTGGCAAAGTGTTTTTTCTACATTCAGTTTTCTCACTGGTGGAAGCTGGATTTCTGAGTGTGAAGGCTCTGCTGGGACTTTTTCACGTTTTCATTGCTGTTTTGTAAACTTCATGATAAATTTCTAAGTTGTTTTTTAAGACCCCATAGGCTGCCTTTTTTTATTCTTTGAGGTGTCCAGATCAAAAGGCGGTACATATGTAGGCCATTAAATAACATCTTTACACATCGTTTTGTTACTCAGAAAAGGAGAGTGGCCAGAAACAAATCCATGTGGGGAAGGAATTGACCACTCAAAAATATTTCCCATGTCTTTCAGTTGTGTTCATTGCCAAACTCCTAATGTTCATGTAAAAACAGCATTAAACTGGCCAGGTTTGCAAAGCAGCTCCAGTTCACTGCGGCTCCAACATGTGAAGGTAGGGCAGGCCTCTCCCAGATACTTGTACAGCAAAGGGGAAAAATGCATTGAAGTAATCAGAACCCCAAATTTCTGCTGCAATAACAGCAAGGTTTCTGTAAACCTGTATTTTTTTTTTTTTTTTTTTTTTTTTTTTTTTTTTTTCACACAGAGGAGAAAAATAACCTGCTTGCTGCTAAGGAAGTTTCAGGGTTTTTCCTTTTTGAAGAAAACCCAAGGTTTTAATTTCCATGAGTAACTTGCAAGACAGAAATCAGCTGCCTCACACATCATCCTATGCGTGAGGTTTTGTTTCAGGGGAGTTTATTTGTCCACAGGCACAGACTGGAATTGCTCTCAGGATGAAATGCGCAGCAAGTATGCAGATAGCGAGTGATTTAACATATATCTTCTCACTTGTCTTCACCACTGTGGAAATTTAATGCAAAAAATAACATCCTGATCCTTTCTAAGAGCTTGAAGTGCCCAGCTAGAGCACACAGCGTGTGAGCTCCACCCTCTTCTCTTCAGCCGCATGGTTCGCAGTTGCAGGCCTTCATTTCTGCCAGGATTCTCTTAAAGAAAAAGAATGCTTCTTCACCATTTTCACAACGAGTAATTCTGTACGCCTTCCAAACAGAGCATCAGCGTTAAGCAGAACAGTACTTGGGACCGCAGGACAGAGCAGGCACCCGGGTAGGTTGTCCACGGGGACAGCGATGTGTCGATGTGTACGGTGCGTTCGTTACAATGCCAAAATCTGTGTTCAAACAGTATTTGCCTCCTATCTCTTCCTGTATCGGTGCTCGGAGCGAAGTTTCACATTGCAGTTTACAAGATACAGGTTTGCACACACAGACTCAGGGTTTACAGTTCCACCCGGTGTACTTGAAAGGGAAAATACGCCTAGCAAACAAGTGCCCAGGATTTCAACATGTGTTTGTTGGAGGAAGATTCTGTAGGGACTTTTTCTGTTCTTTAGCTGCCTATAGAGATGAGAGCAATGAAACGAGGCAATACCAACAGCTATTTATTTTCTCAGGGGAGATTTCTTCAGGGGAGTGTGTCACTTCTAATGTCAAACCATGTTTGCTTGGCTGTGTCGATGACTGAACAGACCCCGTGTCTGCATGGAGGAGGGTCGGTTTTGCAAGGACCTGAGCTTCCCAGACCCAGTCCAGCAAAGCCCTCACACGCACCCCAGCTTCGGACGCCCACGGGGGTTCCTGGGGGCCCTGGTGGTTGCCCACTGGTGCAATGCTTCGCTGAACTCGGCCCAGGGCGCTGGGCGCCTTGCACACCCAGGTACCTGAACACCTGGGTGAGAGCAGCCAGAATTCACCCCCTGCACTCAGCAGGGCAAATCCCGCCCACCACTTGAGCTCCGGGTCTGCGTCTCCCCAAATTTTAGGTCGGCATGGGTTTAAATGACGCGGCGGGAGGGGAGGGATGCGTGAGTGTTGTTCTGGCCCTTCACAGTGGGGCCGGTTTCTCTCGGTTAAAATTACTCCTTGGTGAATGATTTAAAATGTATTTATGGGTTGTGTGTGTGTGTGTGTGTGTGTGCGTGTATTTTTTTTTTCCTGTCTGCATTCAGAGGTGCCTTTACTATCTAGTGTTGATGGCCAAGTGTCATTCCTTATTCTCATAAATTACTTGTGGCGACCCCAGAACACTTACAGTATTTTAAAAATGCTTGTGTTTTTCCCCCCTTTCTCTGTGTTATTTTTTTTTCCTTCTTTTTGTTTTCCTTTTTTTTCCCCCCTGTTTAAGGGGGTGGGTTATCAGTGTAAAGACATTTGAAAGTGCACATGTGACATAAGGACAGCGACTGTTAAGGGAATGTGGGTGGTGTGGCTGGTGGGAGAGCGGTGGGTTGTAAGGCAAACAGGAAAATGCCATGAAAGCAATGCGTGGGAAAAAAAAAAAAGAAAAAAAAGAAAAAAAAAGCTATGTAATTGGAGAAAAATGGACTCTTTGAGCTGCTTCCAACGTAGATGACACTGTGGGGAGTGTGCAGCTGAAGCCTGGAGCGGTCCCGATGTGAGGATGCCGCGCGGCTCCAAGAATTGCACTAGTGGTGTGCTGCACGTCGGGGATGTTTCGTGACGCCGGGATCAGACTGGTTGGAACCGCTGGATACCAAAGGTTGTAGCGGAATGAGTAAGCATTTGTATTAGTGGGTGGGTTTTTTGTTTTGTTTTGTGTTTTTTTTTTTTTTTTTTTTGAATGTTATGACAAATAAAATGTATTTTTCAGTAAAAGACACACTGCAAGTAAGCCTGCTTGGTCATACTTTTGCAGAGTTTCCCTTGCTGCTGTATAGAACAATAACAACAGCGACGTTACTTACCTGAACACATAAACAGCAATGAAGATTTCAGTGCGGAGGGAATGCAAAGCCTCACACTGAGTCTCCCTGAGTTTGTTTCCGACCTGACCTCACTCTCTTTGCCCAACCCTTTGGTGACAAGGGGAAGCTGGCCGCAGGGCATTATTTGATTTTTATTCTTTTCCCAGATACAAATTCAATTGAAAAGGAACCGCACCGTTTCAGTGCAGTAACTTTCACTGCTGTATCAGTTTGGGCATCCAAGGACCTGTATCTTTGTCGTGGTCTGTTGGGACAGCAGTTGGTGAAGCAAACAATTTTTTTTTCTGGTCATCCTCTTTGCTATTTTCCTTGTCTTATGTTGCCATATGATCAATGATAAGATCACCTCATTGCTAGAGAGCAGTACTGCTTGAATTACGGCCAGGAAAAGCCTTTTGCTGCTTTAATGTGTTGCTTTTACTCCTGCAGAGAATGAGTAGATCTCTGATGTTAAGCCTAAAGACTTAAAAAAGAATGAGACAAACACCAACAATTCACAAAACAGACTTGAATATTTTAGGATTATTCCTTCAGTTTAAAAGAATAATTTCTCTTCTCAGTTTTCAGTATGTAAGAGGCAAATTATATCATCCTTTATATAAATTTTATTGTATAATTATGTATATTATCCTTTTAAACACATGCCTGAGATACTTAAACAGATTTCACCTCACCATTTATGTGCAAGTAATACAATTTGAAGTAAGGCACCCATTATCAATCGGCCATATTATTTCAAGTCATTCTCTTCCTACCCTGCTGAAAGCCGAAGTTTAATGGTAAAACAGCGGTTTGGTGTTTGTAATATTCTCTCTCTCTGGGTTCTTGAAATGTGTATCTTAGCTTTACATCCAGGATAGGTGTCACCAATGACTTAACTGCCAATGGATAGCTAATGATTCTTATCTGTATCTCTTTGTATGTACGGAGATACAAACTGACTAAAAGAGAACAGGTGGAGAAAGGAAGAAAAGGGGAAAGGAACCGGGGGAGAGCAGAGCCATGCAGCCTCATCTCAGTAGGAGCAGGTGATCCGCGGCTATCAAAGGGCAACCAAAAGAGAAATTGTGGGAAGATGGTGAGAGAAGGGCCTTAGATCGCCTTGTTCAAACAAGAGGAGTCTGAAATCACAAAGGGAACTGGGGTTGTCAACTGGGAAATCAGAGACCTGCTCCTTTGCTTTTTACCAAGAAGAGTCTCTGGAGCCTGGAGCCTGCTTGCCATGCAACTCTGTGAGGAGCAATTCCCATCACTGCTAGCTTCGCCTGATAGATGATTTAAGCCAAAAATTCTACTAAACAGAGGTCCCAAGTACGTGTGTTTAGAGAAATGAACTCTCCCCTGTCCCCAAGAAGCCCAGTCTTGCAGCCAGGGTCCATTTCCCAGCAGCATTTGCATCTTACACTGCAAGAGTCCACTGAAACTAAGATGGAAGAGTTGCGTGCGCTGCCTCAGAGTGATCTGAAATGTCAGCTGAAATATATCTGGGAGTATCAAGGTTTGGTGGAGAAAATCTTCACAAATAGTCTTCAAAACATCACTGGTAGGAATGATGTAGGAAAGGTAGAAGTCCAGCACTTTTTGTCAGAAGCAGTGGGAACAAGGCAAAAGGAGAAGGGATTCCCTGATATCAAATCCAAGCAAGCAATCCAGGATAAAACAAGGGAATATGGTGCATTTGGGGAAAAAAATAAATAACAAATAAAAACAAACAAAAAAAAAACCATGCCTATTTTACAATAGTTACAGTCTTGGATTGTTACTATGGAGAACAAGCAATTGGCTTGACATTCCCAAGCTGTATCCTACAAATCCCCAGTGTATCCCTGTTTTATTTTTGAGGTACCTATCATCTAGTTACTGAATTAGAGCCTGACGCTGCAAAATGCTGCCTGCCAGCCCAGCACTGCGACTGCCCTGCTTTCCCTTGACCTCAGCTGGAGCAGGCACGCATTTCAAGTTGAAAATGCAGTTAACAGCCTTGCTCAACCAGGCCCTCTGTTTGGTTTGCTATTTTTAACAAATCCCCCTGCATGCTAAAGTACACGGACACTGCAGCATGCCTTATGTGTGTTCTTGACTCCTAGAAGTATTCATATTTAAGGACTTTTATTTCCTTCTGTTCTGTGGTCCCTGTGTAGCCAGACAACGCAGCACCAGATGCCCTCAGGGAGCTGGAGCTGATTCATCAGTAATGTATCCCTTGAAATCTGGGCTAAGTATTTTACAGGTTGCTGAACCTGTGTTCAACTAGCAGCATTTGGCATGGATTGATTCATTCTAATAAAGAAAATAATTGAAATTAAGACCTTGGTCCCTCTAACAAGGGAAAGGAAGGCGCTGCCAGCATGCCTGAAGGTGGTCTGAGCTCATGCTGTTTACACCCAGGCAGCTCTGGTCTGTGTCTATTTTTTGGCAGGAAAGGACACATTTTGCCTGTAGTTGTTTATGCTCCAGTTATTTATGATTTACAAAAATCAAGATGTTTAGTCCTGATATCCGCTAACCATCAACATCATCGATGGGTTAATTCATAATAATTCTCAAGGATTTAAGTACAACCCCAAACCGTATTGCATGATCTTCCATGTGTTTCTTCATCTGGCAAAGGAAAACAGGCCTCTCTGTTTATTTTGCTTACAGAACTTTGTGTTTAAACATTGCACAGAGCCCCTAAATTATTATTTCATAGAAGACAGAAATGAACTCTCTGTCTCGGAGGAGGACTGCCTTCCACTCCATTGATCTTTATCTTCCACTGTGCTCTGTGCATGAGATTATGCTTAGGAGTGGAACAAGGTGACTGCTGAAATTCGAATACTTTTTGAAGAGCATATGAAAAACAGTCTTTAGAGAAAAGTTTCAAAGTCTCTTTTTCAAAGGCTTACTTTTTGGAGTTACTATTCCAGTTCCTGAATTATTATTGTGTTGTTCTTTCAGTGTTTTTTGATTGGTATGGATTGAACATTTGTTCTTCATATACTTCAGTGTGAGATATTATTCAATTGCTACCACTGCTGATAATTTAAAAGTAATAGACATTATTAAAATGTATGTGACATATTCACCATTAACCCTCCATGGTCTGATAAGCATCCACAGTGTTTGCTTTGGTTGTAGCCCTAAGTGTGCTTTCTATTCAAATGCAGGATTAAGCAATGTATTAATTTCACCTTATTTTTAGAGGATCATCGGTTTTGTTGTTTCCGTAGCTATGGAGCCCACATAAGTAAGCCGTTGCCTTCCATTACCCAGCTGTTGGCCTAAGACCCTTCTGGCATCCCCATTATGTCCAGCTGTTAGGGTCAGATAACTTCGGACACAAGTGTATTGCTGCCAGGGGGGAGCCTCGAGGACATTTATCGTTTCAGAAGGAGTAACATGGGCCTCGCAGGATCCATTTGATTTAGTTTCAAGGGATGCTGTCAAAGCTGTGGAAGCCCTAATTTCAAAATGTCCCATTCTGAAAGAGCTCTTTTCAATAATTCAGACAGTTGTAGGATTTTCCCGAAGACGATGTGCCGGGGCTTGATGAGTAAATAAAAAACCAAAGCACACAGATCAGTATCTCCAGGGGACTTGACGTATTTATGTAAAACAGACCTGTGCACGTTCACATGGAAGAAAAACAAACTCAGTGTTGGTGGCCAAATACTTGGCAGTGGCCAAAGTACCTTTCATCGTCAGAAAATACTTCATCTCTACTAAGTGTCGATGCAGAGGAGGGGCAGGTGTGGTGTACCTCTCCACTGGGTGCAGCCGGACGGGTACCTCCAGCATGTGGTTCTTCACGCTTGGGCTCTACCACCCATTGCAGCTACCACCACCTCTCGGCTAGAGTGGGGGAGCCCCCAGGTAATCGAGTGTCCAGCTTATGTTGTTGCATCCTACATGGTGGGGAAGTAAATGATTCCTCTTGTCCGCATCAACGCCACTCCTTCTGGCTATCCCAAGCCCAAAGGTAACAGACAAAACCAAGACTGAAAACAATTTTTTTTATACTGTATTTTCACCTGTTTTATTTATACTTTGACTAGAAGAAGTCAGCATCATCAGGAAAGACAGCAAGCAGACTGTTTCATCCCGTTGATAGTTTGATTTCTGAGGATTGGGTACTTTTGGTCTTTACAACATGAAAGGATGTGGGATTTTTATTTTTTTTTATTCCTGTAATACATTGTTTCATGACAATCTATGAGCTTTTTTATTATTACTATTTTTTTTTTGAAAAAAAAAAATCCTGGCTCTTTTTTTTTATTTTTTGTTACAAGCACTCACATAGCTTGTCCTATAAAATTAAATCAGGTGGATCATGTCAGAGATCAGCTAAGCTGGGATGAGGCACATTTTTTTTTACCTACAATGCAGTTGTAAATGTAAAATGTTTTCTTCTTCTTTTCCACAGTTTTAATGAAGCCACTACTTGAATGAGCAAAAAGGTACTCATGTAAGTTATTTTAATTGGATGACTGGCATGAGTAGCGATTACTTGTACTTACTCAAATATGAGCCTAACTTATCTAGAAAAAAATTGTTCTGGCTCTGCGTAGACTTTGCTAGACTGTGCATTCAAAATTGGTTTCTTTCAGGACCTTTTCATTCATCATAATTCAGAATTGCCTTAGTGGGTGGGTTCATTTTTGAACTATACCTGCCTTAATTACACACAGTGACATAATTTTTCAGAAGGAAACTTTGAAGAGCAATTGGTGTTGGCTTAACTCTGCTCCTGCTGGTAGCTACAGAAATTATACCATTGATTTCAGTTGGAACAGAATTGAGTCAACTGTAAGTACTTCTGGAAATGTTACCCCACATTTTTAATCAATTGTATTGAACTGCGGTAGTGAATACAAAAAAAAAAAAAAAAAAAAAAAGAGATAAATAATAATAATAAGCAAGTTCTGGCTGCTTACAAAATGAAAGATCCTGTTAAAATTATGTAAAATAAAACCTGCTCTTTTTGTAAACAGGCAATACTGAGTAAGCAGGAACTCATGGTCCCATCTAGATGTTAATTGTATTTGAATATTGGAATGAGGATTGGTCATAGGCCTAAACAGCAAAATACTTTAAAATATATTCATAAATAATCATTCTTTGTACATCATAATTTTTCTCACTGCATGTCAAAAACATGGACTTCTGTATTCCATAAGAAAGAAAAATGAGGGATTATTTTTGCTTTTGGCACAAAAAAGTAAAAATAAAGAACTAGCACCACCCTTATGGGAGTGCATGGTACACTACCAAATTGGCCGTTTTTTGCCCTAGCTTTCTCTTTTTTTTTTACAAAAGTCTTAAATATAGGTTAATATGTAAACACTGTGCATGCACTGGGAGTCTGATCCTGGCCTGTTGAAATCAATGGCAAATTTCCCATTACTTGCAGTAGTGCAAGATCGAGCTCCGAGTTGGTACGGTACGTACAAGCCTAAGGCATTGGGGAAGCCATGGATTCAGGATAGCAAAAGCTCAGGTGCCCATTTCAAAACCAGCTGCTGGAGGAATCGGATGCAGTGCTGAAAACCTTCCTGCACATGTTGGAGTTCTCTTGATGGAGAGGGTATTCACAACCTGCCAACGGTTCTGCTGTCCCTTTCCTGGCGGTGTACCGTCTGCCGGATGGTAGACTTTCATACTTGGTCACGGAATGCCTGTAAAGGTACAACATGGTGGTCTGGCGTTAACAAAATTATGCAAAACTGTGCCCTGTAGGTGAGGCTGGAGACAAACACCTTACATAGGTGTTTACACTGCCACAGTGCGTAAGTATAATCAGACGATGTTTTAGCATCAGGAGAGTAACAGATACTTAACAGAATCTTAAGATTTCCTTGAGATCCTCAGGTTCTTTAATTCCTCTCAGGATTACCACCTTTTGGATCAGAAAAGACTGAACGGAAATCTGGCACCAGTTCTGCAAATGTTATTGCCTTTAGGTCTTAGCAAATAGGGATTAGGAAGGAATAATAAACCAGGCTTCTCACATGGCTAATGCAGTTAATACTCTCTGGCTACTGAAAAGCATCTTTTACCTTATCGTCCAGTTGTTTAGATCTCAGGAATGCTGATGCCTTAATAAAATAAGGTAACACACATAACAGTTGCAGGAACTACATGCAACAGGTACCTTTATCAACTACAGTAAATAGCAGATCATGAGGAAATCTTTCAAGTTCAGCTGGGTTATGGCTATGCACTTCACTAGTGGAATAGACAATCTCACTAGTGGAATAGACAATGACTGCCGGAAGAGTTTCAGGTCACCATCAGAACTGATCATATGCTCAGGACGAGTCTCCTGCCACATCAGTTAGTTGACTTGTAAACCAAATTAGAAAACTGGACAAAAGTGCACAGTCAGAGCAAATTCGCTGATCTTTTGAATCTCAGGGGTGAAGGATGTGGAAAAATGGGTTAGCAAGCGGCTGGTGTGCATGACAGCTTGCTATGCACCTGCTTGTGTTAGGGTGAAATTTGGCCTCTGTTGTTAATCTCTTCTGGCTGTGAACACCAGAAGTTCCAGATAGAGCAGCTGGCTGGAAGGACACCTCATAAGCTGTGTGCTCTTCAACCTTACCTGAATGGAGACTCGACTCTGTCCATCTGCATACAGACTAAAAATGGGTACTGTGAAAACTGCACGGTGGAGATGAAGTCCAATGTTGTTTCTACTTCCAAAGTGGTTTCCATACCAGTTTTTATAAAGAAGGAATCCACCTCTGTGTTACCAGATATAAACATGGCTACCCTGCAAACAAAGGTATTACAATTAGTTCAAAACATATCAAGAAAGAGGGAAATAAATTATACACATTCCTAGCATCCATTTATTAAATCTGCCCCCAAAGGAGCCCGTTTCTCAGCTAGAGCTATATAAATTCAGAAGAAACCAGGAAGAACTGGTATTTCCCAGGTGGAGATGAAAAGAGAACAACCAATGTTCTCCCATACACTTAACTGTTCTTCAATTTTAGCTCAAATACAAAGTCTTTTATATTTAAATTCTTCTCATTGGGACTACCAGGGCCCAGGAGCCTGAGCTCTCTAAAGCTACAGCACACACAGGGGTATCTCACCTGTTCTTGACGTTGGTTTTGGACTCCCTGTACCACAGGCTGAACTCCATCCCTCCCGAGATGTCAATGGCCAGGCCGCCTTGGAAGTCTGCGCTGGCCCTCGGCCCAGACTGCAGCTGAAACTCCTGGAGCCAAAAGGAAGCACAGGGACACTCCCGTTACTGCCTGCAGACCTCGGTGGTTTCCATACTCCCATCTGCACAGCTGTCAGCAGGTTCTGCTGGCAGGCCAGAACAGTTAGAGTGAGCTCCTCTCTGGAGCACCAGCATCAGTGCGATGTGCTGCTGCTTCTTCAGCACACCCAAAAGTAGCACAAAATTACATCTTCAGTGGCTGGCCGGCCAAGCCCATAAGCTAATGCACCTTAATTGCCACAGGTATTTCATTTAATGATTTTTCCATTAAACGTCAAGCATGCTCATGGCTTCTTGAAACCTCTGCTTCACCTTTTAGGGTAAGAAACAATATTTGAAACAATCTCTTTGGTAGGGCCAACTTAGCATTCAGTTGCTGCTGAAGTGAGCTTGAGATTTAACTCAAGAATGCCGTGGGCTGGCCACAGCTTACAAACCCAGCACATCCCCAGCAAGTGTGGTTGCCGTGTGCTCTGCTTTCTTATTTCCATCCAAATAAAAAATCATGGGTTGGGAGTGTTGTCCTTCCAACATCAAAGGGTGTTTTTCTTCTGACTGCAATGGGGGAAGGAACACTTTCTGAGTTAACTAAAAAATACTCGTTGGTCTGTTTAGATGTGGAGATAAACACCTGTTCTACTTTATTTCACTTTGCTTTTAATTGGGACTGAATTGGTTGGTAGTTTTTAATGACCGAGTAGGTAACAGTATACATTCTAGCAGAGAAATGTATACACAACAGAGGAGATTATATTTTTAAATGTATTGTCAAATTGCACCCAAGAATATCAGAGTATGATTGGTGTGCGATGGCTGCACACTTTTAGGCTTTAAAGGCTACCTAGAGAGAAGTCAAGTTTGTCACTGAAACTGACAGAGAATCTAAGGAGCACTTGTTTTGTGTTTTACTAGCTCATCTATTTCCTTATTTAGAGCTCAGTCCTGTGTCCTTCATCTCATGTGCAAATCCAGTCCAGGCTAATGGGAGGTGTAGATCACGGGGACCCAGCCGTCTCAGGAGCAGTATTTTCCTTTCCCTTCCTATTTTAAGCTTTGTGTGTCATTTGCAGTGGAAGGTGTGATCTGAAATATCGGAATCATTGGTTGCTGTTTGACATGCTGGCATGTGGTCTGTTTCAATAAGAACAGGTCCTTTATGTATTGCACGGATAGTGCTACTGTAATGCAGCGCAGACACTGCTGGAAAAGGCACTCCGTTGGGAACTGGCTATCTTCCACTGGGGTCTGGCTTTCAAATGGTTTCTCTGACCTATTAATAAAGTATTTAATTTCTCTGTGCCTCTGGCAGGTGCGTTGCCTAGGAGAAATATTAACACTACTGAACTTTAACGCAGGTGACTTTAGAATCTCAAGAACAGTTCTATGAGAGTTGTTTATTTTATAGAGGCAATTATAGATTCTGGACTGTTATTCTTAGCCCTCAAACAGCACTGTGAGAACTGGCAATGGCTGTGAAACACACTCTGACTTCAGTTTATGAGGTTAGGGGAGAAAAGATGTTAAAGACAGTGGGTGGGAGCATAGGATTCAGCAGCAATACTGTTAACTCTGAAATCACCTCTCTCTGAAATGTACCTATTGGGATTACTGTAGTTGTAAAGTTAATGAAAGGAAGCAAGGGGAGGTTCCTTTTCCAGGGGAAACCTCTGGTGGATTTAACAGCACTTCAATTGCACTGTCCATATCTTATGCATGTTTTTCACCTGTTCTGAAATCAGCATTGCAGTCAGTTGTGGCACACTGAGTTGTGGTATCAGAGAGTGAGCAATGTTTCACGTGCCTGTTTTTCTTACTTAGAAGAAGAAAAATCCACATTTGTCATTGTTGCCTTTGTCTGTGTTTGTGTTGTAAAGGGGCTTATGTTCTGAGCAAGACCTGGCCAAGCTGTCCAGGGAAAGCAGAGGTGGTGCTCAACAATCAAGAAACTAGTTTAATTATGGCTCTCTTGCACTGGTTTTCCTCAGTTTCAGTGTTATGCCACACACAATTCCAGTCTAACAATGTTTTCTAGTTCAGTTGCAGTCACAGTTCAAGGATTTGACAGGTGGAAGCATTTCTAACGAAGCTGAACTGGGTTATGTGTAAGTGTCCAAACACTGCTGATGTTGCTGCTGACCTGTAATGTCGATGTAAAACCAGTTTTAGAAAAATGTGATGTTTAAAAGCAGCTCAGCCTGAAGCTGTTTCCAACAGTGCTTTAAAGAGTTTTTGCCTTTGTGGTGCTAGAGGTAATAACTACAAAATGTAAGAACTACAAAAGCCTTTTGGGTTGTAAATGCTCACTTTTGGTGGTGTCCAATGCTTGAATCCCAAAGAGCTTAAGCAGCAACCGTGCTAGTGGTAACTCAAGAGAGAAAGCAGGGTGGTATTCCATCACAGCACTGCGCAGGCTTCCAGAGAGTCAGTGTCTGACTGAAAATGATACACCCTGATACTGTTAAAAATGGCACCCAATCCCAGCACTGGTGTGCTCCAGACTTATGAGGTTCTCCAAAGATGAGGAGCAGAGCATCTGTTGGCTGGCAGAGCTCTCAGGGTGCTCGGCCAGCTGATTCTGCCAGGGTATGTACAGAGCTTGGTGCACACACAGCAGTTGGAAATACTTAGTTCTGTAAACACCATGCTTGTACGATCATCTTTCTCATCTTTGCAGTTTGTTAAATAGCTCATGGTAAAGTTTTTGCCCATAATCTGCATGTGGAATTGTTGTTGGAATGAGCTTTGCCAATTTGTGCACCACCTGGGAAGCCCTACACACTTATGATACCATTGTCAAGAGGCTGAGCTGGGTTCAGGATGTGTCATGTGCAGGGGGTGTTTATGTGTAATTTCAATCAGAGTGGATTTTCTCATCATCTGCTTTTGACATTTTCTTTTGCCAAGATTTAAAGAGGAATCAACAGCCCTCTGTCAGGTAAAAGAAGGTCATCCTTCTGCAATTTCGCATATGAATGATATTGCCAGCAACTGTCCTAAAGTCAAGCAGTTTTCTGCATACTCCAGCTCATGGAGTAAAATGCTGGCCCTGAACTTTAAAAAGCCTAGACATGTAGTCCTCCAATAAGATATTATTATGTTGTCAGTTATATCTGTGTATGAGTCTATATTTAAGCATAAATTGAACTGCCATTAGGGGTGACAATTGCATAAAAACTGTATAACCCTCATTTTAATTCCCGTTTTAGCCTGGCTATAAGCATCTGAATTTTGCTCCTCTTAGCATTGTCGTCTGCAGGTTAGTGACTTGGGAAAGGCTGAGTACCAGTGATTAATTCACTCACAACCTGACAGTTATTGCCTCATTGGATGTAAGGTCTCTGGACAACTTTTGAAGAGTAAAACTGAGGTGGTTATGTGGGACAGTACTGTCTTACAAGAAACTGTGGGAGAGGAGGTATGAGTAAAAGGAGTTTTCTACAGGAAGCTCAGTTGCATCTGGTTTTATTCAGTGTTATGTTGTTTTCTAGAATTATATGTGTTCTCACCTTTGTCCTAGACAGCTTTTCATGTAGTTTCATTCTAATTTAATACTTGTGACTTTTCTATTGTTCCCATAGTAAGAGAAGCCTGTGGAGCATTAGTCAGATTTATCAACATTTGCAAAAGAGAAAAAAAAGATGTCCTACATGGGAGAGAGAGCATCTGCTTTTAAGGGACAGAAGAAGAAGAAAAGAGTGTGCTACTAGTACCTGTGAGTAATCTGTCAGGAGGATAAGTCCTTTCACCACGTTAATGGGATCTCCAGTTGCTGAGAGCATTTTAGACATTAAGTCACCATAGCCTTGGAAAAATGTAACTGGCCTGAGTTGGACATCAAACAAAATGGCCGACATGCCAGCAAAAGAGTCCAGGTTTTCCTCTCCTTCATCAGGAGTTGCAGCTATTATGGTCTCTAGACCTTGAGCTTCAATCACCACCTAAGAGGTAACAGTAACACAGAATCAATGAAAAAGCTCTGCCTGAACAAGGCTGTTAACCACCTTTCACGTTTTCTTAATGTCTAAGAGCCTAACTCAGATTTACTTTGCTGTAGGTGAAAAAGTATGATGTTATGATTTAAGGGAACAAAGTAGAGCAACCAGAAATACTGAAATTACAATAATCTCACAGCATGCTTTTTTCACTTTAGATGAAGGCAGAATTTGCCCACAAGCCCAGTCTTGGTTTCCTTTTGATCACAATTTCCTTTATTTGTATGACTGTTTTCCACAGGCATTCAGGAGGAATTAAATAATAATAATAATAATAATAATAATAATAAAGATTTTTGGTGCAATTTTTGTCCTGCAGAAACTTAGAAACTTAGGAAGATTATAGTATTGAAGGCACTTGCCAACATTCAGAAAATGCCGAAACAGAAGCATCTCGCTTAAATCTCTTTGATTCCTAGGTTTGAGCCAACCCTTGTATTTCCATTCTACATTATACTCATATCATGGGACTTGATTTTACAAAATCGTAAGGCTTTTACTAATTATATCATATAAGCAATATAGGCTTTAACGAGAGACAGGACTTGGATACATCATATAGGACAAAACACCTGTCTTCTTGGTGAGGGCACACAAGAGCCTTATTGTCTGCTGCATTGTTTTTTTCCCTTTATTAGTATGTTCTCTAGCCAGTGGAGCAAACCCTATAGACTTAAGCATTAGCTGAATTGATTTAGAAGTAAGAAGAACCCCACATCCTGGCTTAGTTATTTTAGTACCATGTAGCAGTTACCTGGCCAGCATGAAGTTGAGCATTTCTATCGAAAATATGGATGTTCAAGTTACTTCTCCTTAAAATGCCAGAGCCTGAATAGAGGATGTCAAGGCTGTATGTGGATGATATATCAGGACCACCTTAATTAAAAAAGACAAAAGGTACCTGTGACTAAACTAGTGGATTAATCAAATGTTTGGGAATACAAACAGGGTTATAAGGCAGTTTCCTGGTTACATACGTGTAATATAGCCAGAGTAGGCAGAGGAAGAGCCTGGCTTGGAGAAGCGCTCATAGTTATGAGAACGCATGTCCTTCAGAACTCGCCGAATTATTTTGCTGTGATGTTTCAAAACAAATGAACAAACAAACAAAAGAAAAACAAAAAGAAACAAAAAAGTTATGGTGACAAATATATTACTCTTCTACAGAAACATCAAATCTGAGAAAGGGTGAATTTCCCAGTAGGAAAGATGCTCTCGTTTTTAAAATTAAACTTATGCCTCTAAGCCCCCCCTGACCTAGAGCTTCTTTTCCAACTTGAGCTACTCTTGCAGTAATAGGTAGAAAGGCAAGCAAATAAAGGTCTTGCTGGAAAATTAATATTCTATTTTCTTTCTAGTACTGTGATGTTTACATTTCTTCTTAATCATTGGTTCTTGAAAATCTAAAAGCAAGTACCCCACTGAACAGATATAATTAAGATCAACAGAAGAAATTTCCTATAGTAATGTAGGTTGGATGCCTAATTCTCATTTGTACCTCTGAAAATGTAACTATCTATCAAATGAATGTCATTGAAATGCACAGATTTGTTCTGAAGTATCGATACCTAAAAGTAGCACAAAGATCAGGCATCATCTTTTACTGTCTTTAAATTTTATAGTAGTTCTCCAATGAGAATCTGTGTTTCTTCACATTTCTGCAAAGGAGTGCAAAAGAACTGTATATTTTATAGTGAATTTAATGTACCTTGAAGGCATTTCAAACTGAAGTATATCCTGGATCATGGAGAGCATATACTTGTTCATTTCCAGAGGCAGCTCGCCTATGGAGAGCAGGATGTTTTTCACTTCCATGTAGGTTGGGTTGCTGTTTAAAATGATAGCAGCTGCAGTGGTCCGCACTGTCTTTTCATGGACTTTACGATTCTGGTGGTATATCCTGTTCATTGTTTTCTTCACCTGGTCAGGAAATAGATTTATCAGTCAGTACTCAACTCACATAGATGACTGGGCAAAGTACAGCTTGGAATCTCGTTTATAATGTCAGCTTAAGCTAGGCCCATAGCTAAGGCTAATGCATTAGGATATATTTTCAGCTCACTGTTCTTCATGGTCCTTTTGGAATGTAAGAGACATGCACAGCTCAGTGACCACATGGGGATGTGAGGAATCTGTTATGCTCTCTCAGCTGCAGTCCAAATACAGTCTTCCACACTGATTATGACAGTTGGACTGTAAATAAATAGGAGTACTAAGATCAAAATACCATGTCAGTGATAAGATCCAAAGATTTTCTTGACTGTTAAGGGAAGATGTACTAAAAAAAAAAAAAATCTTGAAATTTTCACTTTCTAAATAGTGCCTATGGTGGCTCCACAACCCTGAGAAGGTTATGACACATCTTTGTTACAGATAAAGCCATGGAGAGCCATGTAGCCCCAGTGACAGAATGGTCTCTGGTACATGCACTGCCAGAGCAGCACCCTGACATATCCAGCAGGTATGAAATGGTATGCAGGAAAATGCAGCCAGGGCAGGACCTCTGCTATTTTGTGCCTCATCTGTTAGCCTTGGAGACTGCAAGGTAAGATGCAGCTATTTCACATTTCTATCATGCATTTTCCCTGACTATGTGAAAGCACAAGAAAGAACAGGGGTTACACAGGTTTCCGTCTGTTTCTAACAACTTCTGTATGTCACAGAGGAGACAACGCTCTTGCAAATGGAGCTCCAGTTTGCCCTGCAGACTTGCCTGCCACCTTTAATGGCTGCATCTGACTCTGGAGCCAAAGGTTGAGTACCATTGGCAGATTGTGAGCTGGGGATGCTGTATGGAGTTTTCTGGCTAGAACTAAAGCATGTGTAATAACGTTCTGATGGAAAAAAGTACTTGGGGGCATCTTGAAGAGTGGGATTGACAAATGTAATCTGTTTAGTTATACTTTGTTCAATATAGTGTCTTGTACTTCTTTTTTTGGGCAGTATCTATTCTTACCTCGTCAGTGAGGAAAGAGGGATCATATCTCTGTATGGCGGTGGCAGCAGTGTTGCTGATGTGCCCTTCTTCTGACTCGGCATACTTCAGAAGCAGTGGAATTGCTTCAGGAAGGAGTGCGTTCTTCAGTGCCAGCAGGTACATCTTCACATTGTCATCTTTCTTAGCCTTCTCCAACCTATTTAGAATCAGCTTTTTGGCTTCCACAACAGCCTGAGGAAAATCAACAGCATGTTTAAGCGGTGGTCCTGATTTCACTCTCTCTCTCCTGAGAAACAGGAACAGCAGGTCTGGGTTCTAGTCCATTTTTGGTTCAGCACAACATTGCAGAGAGCTAGCAAAAGTGTTCTTAGTAAACTTTGTGTGAAAGCTTCCTTCAAACTATAACCTGTGTGCCCAGAGTGACATGTGGTCCCATAGACTTATCATTCACTTCACTGGGAAGATATCAAATTAAAGCATAAAGGTGGCAAAATAAATGACATAACTTTAAAAAGTTTCTCAGTTAAATAAAGGAGTTTATGGGCTTATTTTAAAACAGGTAGGAATATGCTGCCTGTGTCTCTCATGTTCTCCCAGTAACATCAGTAGGGTTCATTTACTTGTGTTGCAGACCAGAATGCGGCCAGCAGTGAACAGCAAATACTCACTGGAAGCTTGCAGCCTTCTCTGTCACACAGCTTTCTGATGAGCGCTCCCATGACAATGACAAGAGTTTCTCTGATTTCTTCATTTGCGATATCACTCTTGAACTTAGACTGTCAGGCAAAAACAACACTGTTAGTACTTCTGTCTAAATATGATGAACTACATGAATCCATGTGGGCTGAATGCCTTCATTTCCTGTGGACATCAGTGCACCACAAAGGCAGTGATCACCTTAATGGCCTGGGCTTAGGCTAAGCAGAGAACTGCTCTATCATTACACATGAAATCTGAGTGCCATGTTTCACTTGAGTTACATTCAGTGTCTCAAGTAGTAGAACTAATTTGGTAGCCTTTTTTAAAAAATAATAATATTATTTTGAAATAAGATTATTGTGTTCAGTTCTGGGGCCTCCATCATAAGAAGGACACCACCATATTAGAACAAGTCCAAAGGAGGGCCATGAAGATGATCAAAGGGCTGCAGCACCTCTCCTGTGAAAGCAGGCTGGGAGAGCTGAGGTTGTTCAGCCTGCAGAAGAGAAGGCTCCAGGGAGACCTCATAGCAGCCTTCCAGGAAAAGGCCTCCAGGCCTCCAGGAAAGCTGGGAAGGAACTCTTTGTCAAGGAGTGGAGGGATAGGACAAGGGGGAATGGTTTAAAACTAAAAGAGCATAGATTCAGGTTAGATATTAGGGAAAAATTCTTTACTCTGAGGGTGCTGAGGCAGTGGAACAGGCTGCCCAGAGAAGCTGTGGCTGCCCCATCCCTGGAAGTGTTTAAGGCCAAGTTAGATGGGGCTTTGGGCGATGTGGCTTAGTGGGAGGTGTCCCTGCCCATGGAAGAGGTTTTGGAATTAGTTGGTCTTTAAGGTCACTTCCAAACCCCATCCTATGATTCTATGATAAAATGGTGTCAGGACTTTGATAAGGCTTTTCATCCTTAGTTGTTTTGCTTGGAATTATGTTTGTTTTCCATGTAGTAAATGTAGGTAACATTTTACAAAGTAAATAGAGCTTTGGTCTGGACCTGTGAGTTTTGTGTGTTTTCAGGCTATATACTCCTGGTACACTTAAAGAAGACCCTGGAAGGGGTAAGGAAAGGAAAATTTGAAGTATTGTATTGGTTTTGTTCTTTGACTTACAGTTAAAGATTTCAGGAGCATTTCACTGGGGTGAGAAGCAAATCCACAGGCATACAGGAATCGCTCCTGAAGGATGGAAGTACTTGCATCCTTAAAGTCCAGAAACTCCAGTATGGCTTCCAGTGACTCTGGGGTCTGAGCAGAAGTTACAGCATCCACTATTTGCGGACTACAAAGATGTGGAAATGAACATATTGTAATGAGCTTTCATTTTGTAATGAAAATACTGAATGCACTTTGTTGCACTTAGAAAGAATGAAGCTATTGTGCTAACAGATCTGTTTTTAGCAGGTAAGAGAGAATTATTCTTGTTGGCCAAAACTGTTTTTGAACCTAGTTCAAAGTGAATTTTTCCATCTCAAAATAGCAGATGGACTCCAGAAAGTATTCATATCCACGGATAAAAATATTTGAATTTATGTGAATACAGGAAACACAATGCACTCAAAACCACAACTGTTTAGAGTGTCTTTAAGTTCACAGGGCAAGGTTGTAAATGAAAAAAAAAATGTTTTACTTCTAGAGAAGAGGTAGCAACCAGAGGAAAAAAAGGGTTCTACACTACCTGAATTACTTGCAGGTTTATCTTTGCTGTTAACATCTGCTCTAATTTGCTTGAAAAATCCTGACTGTAATGTGGGACTCAGAAATGCTTTCCAACTCCCTAGTCTAGGTGCACATGCTGGTCATACCCAAACTCCAATCTAAGGGCAACATCCAGCCATGAACCATCCCCTTCTCTGCTACATTTCCATTTGAAGGAAACCAATGGGCAAGTCAAAAACAAATCAGAGAATGTTTCAGAACAAGCAACTGTGATAAGAAACTCTACCTAAGCTACAAAACTCGTTTGCTTTGCATTCTTAGTGGCTGACTAATATGATGCAAATATGCTTTATTACAAACAAACAAACAAACAAACCCCCTCCTTTTTCCTGTAGACAGTAGTGAATACTGTTTTTGGATTGCTAGGACATGAGCAGTAGAACTGAATGTTTTCATGCTATTTAGCTTTTTGCAGGTTTAAGAAACTTAAACCTTTTGAAAGTTTGTTCATGATGACTTACAGGAGTTCTTTCTTTTCACTTTTAATGATCTGCAGTATCTCCTCTTTTGTAGCTTTTCTGATGTTCTGAATGAAGGACAAAAAGCTTCTTGCTGCTTCAGCTTTGGAAAGTTTTTCAGGATGCATATATTCTTTGATGCTCTGCCAGTGTTCAGAAAGCTGCAAAATAATTCACGTTATGTTGAATCTCTCAGACTGTGGTTTTGGTTCTCAAAATCAGACTTTATAAATGCAGATATGCAGACCAGCTATTGCTCAAATTAGCTGAAATCCAATATATTGCTAATCCTTTAGCTAACTATTATCTAACTCGTGATATCCCAGTCCACATATCTTCACGACCTTTCTATCTATCTTTCTCTTCCAGCTCTTTAGTATTTTCATAACAATGTACATTGCCTTAAGTACAAATTGTTTTGAAACAAAACGTAATTATTTAGAATGTCCTGTCACCTTAATAAGGTGAACATCCTTGTCTTGCAAATTTACTGTGCTTTCTGGTGAATATGGTGTTTGTCTTCTGTTCCCATTTTCTTCTAAATCAGATTTTTTTTAAAGTGGGAGATGCAAAGTTCTCATTTCATAAATAAATCATAAATTCTCACAGGATGGTAATTTTCTAAGTGGTCTGTGTGGAACAGGAGTAAATGACCTACAAGTAACTTGTATTTCTTACTCAAAACTGCATAAGATATGCAGTTGTTGCAGATTTGTGTTTATTGAACAAAATGGTAATTAAGAAGGTATTAGGACAGGTATCTGCTTCTTCATTTGTTGTTGCTATATTTATTCCTCATGCCACATTTTTGTCCAGAGTGAGCCAACACTGTGCCAAAGTACCTGTATCTGTCCTTCCAGCTACGCTCCTATGAGAAGCTGGTGCAGGCATTTTGACCTTTCCTCTCTCACTTGCCTTTGCCTCTGTTATCTCATATTATCAAGAACATTCCTTGGTGAAAACTCAGCTGTTCTCTGCAGGAGTGTTTACTGCAGTTTTCCTGAGTGGGAAATAACACTAGCACCCATTTGACCTTTACTAAAATACTTCCCCTGTTCATGGGTTTTGTATTAGGCAATAACACTTGAACCTGCCATCAAATAGAAGTATCATTCGACAGTACAGAGTGCAACCTCCATCAACTGTAACAAACAATAATTAGGCAACCATGATTGAGACATAGGATATTTCCTGGGGATTAATAACCAGCTGGGAGGAGCTCATGTTCTGAGGCACAGATGGGTCTGTTAACTTCAACTGGTGATTAGTGCACCAAGGTCAGTGGCTATTATAAGCTGAAATTGGATAAACATATGGGCACTTTCTATTCCCACTACTGAAGTTGCACCACAGCCCAGCAAGAATTCTCTGACTTCATTAATCCCTTTATTTTCTCCTGTGCAGAGCCCAGTTCTATGAGTTTAGCCTACACCCTAGGGACAAGCAAGGCAGGAGATGTGAACTAGAGCTATGGCAAGCAAAAGAGAGTGGAGACCAAGCCTTCCTCATTTGGGGGTGCTCTAAGCACTCAGCTGCTGCAAGGAGCAGCTGCCTCTCTTGCAATGATGATGACTTGAAAAAACAGCACCCACAGCTGAATTTCACTACCGTTCTTGTTCTCCTGATGTGAACGTCAGGCTGTTTGGATTGAATAACCCAGGGATTCAGGCACAGGTACACGTGCCTCCCCATGGCAACTCAGCCAAACTCAGACAGCAATTGGGTTACCTTTGCTCAGGCCACAACATTTCTGGGCTCTCTGGGAAAATCTGAGCCAAACTCAGAGGTCCTAAATCAAGCAAGAGTTGGTCTTGACTGTCAGTGCCTGTCAGCTACACAAATGTCCCTCAGGTTAGGTGAGCTCAACCAGTGAGTCCATATAGCACACAAAGCTATGTGGATTACTAGTGGCTTTCCTGCAGTGCTGCACCCAAGCTCATCAGCTTGCCCTGCGTGGGGGCTGCTAGCTCCAGCAGAGTGCTGTGAAATGCAGCTGGAGCTGCTTGTTGTGGGCAATCAGAAGGTATCTCTGCTCCATCAGCATGGGCTTGGCCAACATCTGGGTTTGTATTTAGTCCCTCATCACTCACTGCCTGCAAATCTTTCTCCTCCTCCTCCTAAAAGTCATGTCAAATAGATAAGGGAATACTTGCAATGCAAAGGTTGCTTGTTGTACATTAAGTACTTGAGCAGTGAGAGGCACCATCTCTTGTCAACTACTTCATGGCTTATCCTGTAGCTCTAGGCACACAGAGCCCTAAGCCAAAGTTTTCAAAGGTTGTCTACACAAGAAAGAACAGAAACAGCTCAGTTTCAGGAAGGACAAGCACCTGTTTCTGTAGGAACAGTGAGTATAAAAAAACTGTAGGAGCCATGAGCTCTTCTGAAAAGAGCATGCTTCATGTCGATGTGTAAACACAGAAATCTAGGTCTAAATTTAAATGTAGATGTTGGCCATGACCTCACAGAAGCTAGTGCTGCCACCTGTGAAATGGGGCTGATAATGGTTATTCTACCAAATTCATAAAACTAGAGACAAGTCTTGTTACAATTTAGAAAGGGTTTTGAAAACATAAAAACGTACAGCACACCATATCAACATGGCATTAATGTATACTATGATATATAAGTACCAAATGTTATGTAGCTGCTTTGGATACAGAGTTCTGTTTATAGACCCCATCTTTTCATAGCAGTTACTGTAAAATACAGTGAGAAAGCAGAACTTCATTCTCATCGTGCCATTAGGTTTATAGCTCAGTCCCCAGGCACAGCTCTGGAATTATACCCTATGTTTGTTATCTTGGTCTGGAAATTATCTCTATAACCATTATAAGAAACTCAGTTCCAAGCGACAAATTGGTCAGCACAAACCCCAGTGGGCAGAGTCTGGGGAAGAGCACCTGTCTCTGCTCTGTTTTAGACCCCTTGATGTTCCCTACTCAGAACTACTTTAGCACGCATACAACATAAATTTTAATTCATTTTCCCCAATATGTTTTTTAAATCTTCTCTGCGGCTCTGCATGCTTTAGACAAGATAAATTATTGCAGTGCAATGTTACTTCCAAATAGCTAGCACAATTTCCAAAACAGTAACGAATTTACGCTCATCAGAAATAGAGGATTCAAATTCTGAGTGCTGAGTGCTGAGTCTTATCCTGCTTATCAAAAGCTGACAGAGAATAATAGTGTTTAAATTAATATTCCCATTCACTACTAAATTCGTTCTACAACGGTAATAGCATTAAAGCTGTTTGCTAACTATCACTACTGCAATTTATATTAGTGGATATGATGAATATTATCAGTAAAACAAAAGATGATACATTTGAAGTAAGTTCTTACTGTACCAAGGTCTCAGTAGATTTTAGATGTTTTACGTATGATTTTTTTTCCAGGAGGGGAGTGATGAGAAGAATATTGGACTTGCCAATAATACTAAAGCACAATTTTATATTTATAAAATACCTATAGAGTCTTTAAAATAAAAGTCTTCCTTCAAGGTCAAGCAGTTAGAACAGGCAGATATATTCCCACTTTTTTTTTTCCTGCCTACTGATGTCTAGCTACCTTTAATTTCTAGGAGCAGTTCAGCTCCTCCATGACAGAGAATTGTTTATAAACACTGGTCATCCATCTTTGTAGTCATTACACACCCCATTAACCAGATAGAAGTTTCTGCCAACTCAAGGTTGGCAAAGATGAGACATAACAAAAGGGTGTTGCATTTCTGAGAAACACTGTACTAAATCCTTGGAAGACACCAAAAAGGCTGATACTTTTTGAGGTAGCTCTTAAAACACCCTCATGTTGTGGAACACCATTGCAGCACTACAGTACTGCTCCTTGCTCTGGGGAGTTAAACCTCTCCTAGTGGACTGCTTGGACAGAAATTTCTATTTCACACTTCTTTTGCTCAGCTAACCAACCTGATGTCCCACAAGTCTGCGTTTACTTACCGAAGGGCACTTTTTGCATTCGGACTTGACTGTCTCTGCTACTAGGGGCATGGACACATAATTGGAGTCCAAAGTCTTGACAACACCAGCAGCTTGCTTCGCAGCGATCAGTCCAGGGCCAGCTTGTACTGACTTCAGTTCCAATCTCTGCCTGTGCATCCATACAATGAAAACACCATTAGAACCCAAACGTTTCAAAGAAATGCAAAAATCACAGGGAGAGGAAACAAAGAGAAACCCTCCACAGACGAAAAATACAGAACAAAGAATTACTAAAGTTCTTGGACTTGTTTTAAAATGTTCAGATCATGGAAAGCCTACAGCTTTTTTAAGGTAATAGAAATATTTAACCCTGGTGGGATTACTGCTAGAGGAGCATGATATAAAATACCTAAATAACAAACTTTATAAAGTATGGATCTATAGTGTCTGATAAACAGCTTTCAGTGACCATAGACATTCTGACAAGTTTCATATATTTGTTCATAAGATCTGGAAATTGGGTTTTTGAATGTATTTTTTTTTAATAGCATAATGTTAAGGAGATGCCTGAATCATTTCTCTTATATGAATATCACCAAGCTTTCAGTGTTTTACAGTCTGGAGTTTTACACAGACCTAGCTTCCATTACTGTTTCCTTTCTGTGCAGCTGATTTTTTTTTCTATCCCTCTGATTTCTCCCACATAAAAAATGAAGATCCATTTGGAGTATTTCTTAAGCAATGAGAGAATGCAGAAACAGAACTCCTACTGAAAATAAAGAATTGCTTAAAATGGTTTGGACAGTTGCAGCTGTTTTAATTTAAATTCCTATGAGTGTCATTATTTATTATTTGCATCTATTGTGGTAGAGCCATTGATCAACATTGGACTAGGTACCATATGGATATGAAAGAGATCTAAATTCTACCTGAAGAGCATACAGTCTTAGATCTTAATGCTGTAAGACATACATGTGGCCTGACTTGAACCACGAGTTTCTGCTACCATCTGTAACAGTCAAATTGTCCAACTTACTTTGAAACTATTTTGGCATTTGTTTTTCGTCGGGAATTCAGAAAGAAAACATAATTCTCTTCTGCCTTAATGGATTTAAAGAAACTGTCTTCCAGCACATAAATTGTGGCAGATGTGGCTTTTGTGCTGACATCCAAGATCTGAAAGTAATAAAAAATAAACCAGAAGAAAGGCTGGTCAATAAACAACAATCTAGGAGATCTCACAGTTCCAAGTCACAGCAAAATTCGTAAAAAATATAGTGAAATGAAGAAGGTGCATGTGAGTTGACAACATCACAGGCTAAGCCTGCAAACTAGGATCTCCCAGTTTTTCACAAATTCCCTCTACAAGAAGAGCCACTCACTCCTGCACCATATGTTTCAAATTCAATACTTATGAGAAAGGAAAGTGTGGTGGAGAGGCTATGGATGAGAAAATGACTGGTAATTTAGCTGAAAATACATTTTAAATAAGATGGGAAGCTTTTCCAGGAAAATCTCATATAAATGAGATTGTCACGTTCACAACTGAGAAGCAAAACCAACCACCTTGCTTCATCTGTTTGTATATAAATTGAAGTCTTTATGGCAAGCATGAAAATCAGGAATTCAGTCATTGTGTTAAGTTGGTTTATTAACAGAACATATGCTACCTTTATATGTCTCTGAGCTGAGGAGTGTCAGCTTCTGACATGGAGAATCCCAGTGCCTGCAGCATGTGTCCAGCTTGCACTCAGTAGTAACCACTTAGAAGGACATTTACTAATAGTGAAGGATCATTAAGGCCATAGTAGGGCTCCAGGAACCTCTGCAACGTATCTCCTACATCACACCTATTCATAGGGAAGCCTTTATTTCCTACGCAAACCCTACAGGGCTCCACCCATGAGTCAGGATTTCGCTCAGCATTTATTGTGTACACTGAATGCTGTGACTTAGAAGCTGAGATATAGGTAACAGTTGTCACTATTTGTTCAAAGAGATGTGAATTAGTTTGCTGGACTCAATGTGAGCGGAGACAACGTGGTTTGCACATAAGAATCCATTTCCTATTCTTCCTGTGGGTACCACACATGAAATTTGTACTAGTAATACTATAAATGCACATGTGGAATTTGCCTTATGCTATGCCAGAAAGACCTTTTGAGAAAATGACTAATAATTAATAAGGATATATTTTAAACAGGCAGAACAGATTTTACCTTGTTAAAGAAATCATACCTTGTTGTGGCTGGTAAATCCTGTTTTTTCTATTTCACAGGAGTCCAGGGCTTTTATTTTAGTCACTTGATCTTGCCGCACCTGGTAAGTAGTATTGCATTTCCCAGATATGTCCACCTTGAAAAATAAGAATTAGATTAAGACTATTTCTTGAGTTTATCTTTTGGACTGCTGAACACCTTCCAAAGATGAGCCATATTCTCCACTGTTGGCAGCTTGTACATGAGATGCTATGCTGTTTGGGTTTATTTATCAGTTTTGAAAGTAAAGAGAGACTAGTGTTTTATTTTTCCTTGCATTGGTGTTTCTAACTACCTGTCTTGGATAGTTGGGGTACTTTCCATTATGTGGCTATGAAGGAAAGTAACAATATTTATTTAAACAAAAAAGTTAGGAAACAACTGTCAGGTGGCACTAAACTTAAGAATTTGCATTAAATTCCAACTTTGCTCATGTTGACAGATGCAGAAGTTTAACTACATAATGCAGGTTAAATAGTTGTGGCTAAACCATTGCTAACTTTGTATGGATACTTGGTTTGACTTAAAATGGTTTTATCCATTGAATTGAACTTAGGAATCACATGAAGTTAAACATTGGTGTTATCTCTTTTATAGTGACGTGGTTTGAGTTGGTTTATTTCCAAATCCTGCTAAATTGATTAAAGGACTTTAAATCAAATGGATTTCACCAATTCTTTAAGTTAATTTCAACTTGACTTGTGTCAACTGATATTCAGAAGATTGCCCTTTCACCCCCAACCTCAAACACTATCAAAGGGCTGATTTCTGCCACTCTTTGTTCTTTCTGAAGCCAGCAGACACCACAGCCCTCCCTTTTAGATCAGTCTGGGTTCTGCCTGTTTCTCTGATGATGGTTATCTTGCCAGATATAGCACCATACCTCACGAGAAGTACCAGAGTGCAGCTGTAGCTGGAAAAGGCTAGCCAGACCTCTCTTAAGATTTTGAGTAAAAGCATGTTCATTTTGATATGAGTAGAAGTTTTGGACCTGTAGGAATAAAAAACAAGTATGTAACAAATGTGGTTAAATGAGAGAGAGCAAATATGGATCCCCTCCATAAAATCCCCTTTCCTTTTTCTGTCTGGGAAGCTGAATTTGGACCCGTTGTCCTTATTTAAGCAAACTACAGATGCTGGAGAGCCTGCTGATAAGACTACAAAGATTTGTTAAGCAGCCGTACCTAAAGGCCGTTTCAGTGCAGTGAGCATCTTTCCTGGCTGTTAATTGAGAATTTAGAAGTAAGATGTAAAACTTTGCATAATTTCACACGTGACTTCTTTTCCTGCATAATCTTCAAATAATCCCACCCCACGTGCACATAATATCTGTTGCACTTTAATCACAGGTTACAAAAACTAGAATGAATCATAGATAAATCACAGAATGACTTAAACGTGTCAAACATATCACAACCTTTGAACTTCATGGGCCAACTGTTGTGCTTCAGCCTCTCCTCTGGCAACAAAAGACTTTGCACCTCCACCTGGCATTCAAGGTGCTTTAAAGATACATTTTTTTCAGAAACTGTAAGTCAAATCAGTGTGTTATCTTGGGGTATCAGCTGGAAAGTGAACTCACTGTGCCAGGGGTAAAAGTATCAAAGCACAGAGAAATCATAAAAGGAGAGTATAGACCCTATTACCTGAGAAAAAGCCCAAGTTTTTAATACTACATCTCAGTCTTAGCATGTGAACTGCTTCTGCCAGCATATTTGCAATGTACTGAGAGCAGATGTATTTTGACTGTTCTTCTGACACCCCAGCCCTCTTTTAGGGATGTCTACAGCTGGGAGCCAGTGCTGTCCCATTTCTTTTTCTGTTGTGTAAAACTGATGACAAGGCTGAGTCTGAAAGTTACTGAGTAGACCTGATAGCAGCTGCAAAGCAGTAGGCTGAGCTGGTGGCCAGGGCATGTGCTCAGTGCCTATTTACAGCAGGAGGTAAAGATTCTCCTGGGATAGGGTGTCACAGCCCTTGCTCTGCTCTGCAGAAGAGAAAAGAGAGCATGACCTTCAACCTTCCTCCTTTCTCACTACCCCTCTGCCCATGTCCCACCTGCTCGGGCAGCAGAAGGGAGAGCAGAGATGTTGGCTTAATGCTCCCAGCCACAAGCAATGGGAGAGAGGAGGAACATGGAGAGGAGGGAAGAGGAGCTGTTGCTCAAACCTTGCTGCTCCTGGCCCAAAATGCAAGGAGACAAAGGAGCAGCTCCACAGAAAATAAATAAATAACTGCTCACAGTCCCTTTCCTTCTCGTTTTCCTTCTCAGTTTCCCAGTAGATGAGCAACATGAACGGTTGCAGCTCTTCCACCATCATGCTCATTAATTTGGGACTATTGAAACTGTGACAGGTGACATTGAAGTCAATAAGCAAGCCCTAGAGGTGGGTAAAGCAGTCACAATAAAACATCTATTAAGGGTTTAAAGAGATTAACACTGCTCCTCATAGACTTGGTATAACTCCCTCACGATAAACTGTATCACCCTTTCTGTCTTCAGACCTTGGATAAAATCCTGGCCTCATTGAAGAAAAAATCTTATACAGCAACTGTGCATATATCTGCATATGTACCCAAATGTTTGTGGCCAAGATGCTGTTTACTTCCATACTATACAATGTCCTCAAGCCACAAGAGGCTTGAGTTGGAAGGGCCCCTTGTACAGCTAAATTAAAGCCTGCTCCAAACTGTCTTTTGTACAGAAAGATAGGACACAGTGGCAGATCAAGAACACTGAGTGGATAGTGAATTGTTAAATTCTCCAAGTCTAAAAAGATTTGCCTCAGGTGTCTGCAGAGACTGAGTGTAAATTTTGAAAAAGGGAGTCTTACTTTTCCACGGGCTAACTCAAGCACCATGGGCCTCTGTAAAGCTGCCAGATATTCCTTCCCGATGATCTTCTCTGTGTTTTTTCCTTTGAAGATGTTTTTAGCAGCTGGACGTTCATTCACATTTTCAACTTGGACATCTTTTATCTAGCAAAGAAAAAGCAGAGAAAATTCAGTCTGGTATTGGCCTGGGGCAGGCTGGGTAGACTAAATCTCCTCGAACCTAAGTACCAAAATGAGTCTCTAGCAAATGTTAATATTTTTCAAAATGTTCAATTTTTTTTTTTTTTCAAAATTTCTAATAAATATCTTTAAATGTCTTTTTTTTCTTAATTTTTTGTCAAATTTGTGGCTAGAACTGAGGGCCTCAACCTATTGCCCCTCACATAGGTGCTTGCACAAAAGTTGTTTGAAGCTATAGATGCTGTATGAAGCAATTTCAAAATACAGGAGATATTTTGAAGTATTAGGATGTTAGATTAATTCTTGTGAGGTTTTATTCTATAGGAAACAACTAATTGAATAAGCCATTTTTAGTTGATGAGACTATGGGAGAATAAAAGATTTAGCTTATCTTCCAAAAACAAGTACTTCAAGATAAGATTAACAATTAGATAAATGCAGAAAAGGTTGGGCATGTAAGTTTTGTGATGGCATTATTTACCGTAACTTTCACCAACTGGTCATCATCATTTTCAGGATTTCTCCATAAGAGGTTGACGTCCACATCAGAAGAAATCTGGTAGCCTGCACTTTTCTTCAGGGATGCTTTAGCCCGATCAACATAGACTTCAGCAGTGTAAGCAAATGTATATATTTTGTCATTACTTAAGCTTGGACCAGTAGTGTGCCCTGTTTGGAAGGCAGAAACAAAGTTGTTTTAGACATCACTAACACAATCTGTCATTCTCTCTAAAAAACACCTTTAGAAAAATTAAAAATGCAATTGTCAACAAAAGATTATGGGTCTGAACTTGCTCCCCTTGCTTACGGAGGCTGTCCTACCGGAGCAGTTGTTTTTTATATCTGTTTAAGTTGACGCTAATCTCATATATACAAGGTAAGAATGTTCACAAAATCCTTTGTTTTAGCTCTACACTTAAATATATAAATAGAAGAGAGTCAAAATCTTTACTTTGGCTATGTTATCATTAGAAATGAATACAAAATGATTTGCAAATCAAAATATTGTAATTAATCATGTAATTTGTCTGCTTAGCAATTTGAAATATACTGAAACCATTTGTTGGAGCCAGTGGAAATTGCTCTCTGCACCTCTTGCACATGTATTGGGAACATTTTCACTGAGAGCCTTGCCCAGGAGTGACATGAATGTAATGAAGACACAGAGAAAATATTTTTAGATGCAGTAATTAAGCTCTTGTTCTTCAAATTAAATGACTGTCCCTGTAGCTATGCTTCTCCTGTGAACTGATGTGTTTTAAGGGATATAAAAAGACAAAATCTAGCATAAATGAAGCTTGCATACCTAATTTACAGTACCACTTACATCTACATTAGCAACAAACTGGAGATGCTGTTCCCTAGGGATTCAGTTTCAGTGCTATTTGTGTAAATGATATCTGTAGTATACAAGTGTTTGCTTGGTTTGTTTTTGTTTTTGTTTCTTTTCCTTTGCAAATGACCTAGGGTGCCCTATGTCCACATCCTTTCCTGTCTTCTCTTTCTCTGCTTTCACACACAGCTCTGGGGGGAATGTGTAGCGCTACAACACCAGCCTCAGGCACAGGAATTAAGACCATGACCCTAAAATGTGGAAAACCAATTTCTTCTTGATCACCCCTTAAGGATTTTGTTATATATGATATGCATGACATCCCTTTCCACTGTTTTCAAGGGCTTCCCCGTGCTCTGGATGGCTACAAAGGTCTCTTCCACACAAGACAAACTGATGAACTCAGTTTGCAGAGGGAAGGGAAGAGAAGGGAATGGAAGGGAGGAGAAGCTGGCTGTACACACAGTGCTGTTACATCCGCAAAGTAAACACACACGCAGTGACCTTAGGTGCTATCTGTAAGCATCACAGAACTAGCCTCTTGCACCCGAATGCTGCATTGCTGAAACCAGCAGGAAGTTCCTACTTTTTAGGGATGAAGCAGAAACAAAAAAATCACCACAGAGTTAATCTAAGAAAAGAGAAGTCCTTAGGGAGATGCATCTCAGTCTTAAAAGTGTGGGGGAAAAAGAAGGAAAAAAAAAAAAAGAAAACTCTACCAAAACATCTCAGACAAATTCTTAAGCATGCCGTAATGTAATCAGTATGTTCAAAGTCCCTCACAGAGAATCAACAGGCTATCTTGATTCATATCATGTCCCTCAGTGTTTTATTTTACTCCGTTAAAATGAATTTCAAACCTCTGCATTGGTAAAAAGGAAAAATGAAGTATTTTCTTATACAACTATCTGAAAAAAAAAAAAAAAATCCCACCTAATCCCAGTTAGGTGGATAGTGTAGGGCCACCATGGCTGGGCAGATACATTCTGCAGTGCTCAAAGAATCCAAAAAGCTGTGTTTTTTAAGATTTTGCTCGCTTCTCTCCCCTGTTCACTTTGATGTCACAGCAGTATGTTAAGGTCAGCTTTGAAGAACCTTTCCCTGAGGAAAACAGCAACGCCGCCGAGTCTGGCCTGCAAATTGTGAAAATTGGCACAGCTACACAGAGGTAAACTGACTGAGGATTTACGCCAGCTGGAGATGTGGCACAGCAAGTTCAGTAATCCCAGGGGAAGCACCCTGTTTGTGTGGGGGACCGCAGAGCTATGGCTACTGATTTTTTTTGCAGGGACGCTAAAGCATCAAGGTTGGTGTGTGGCTTTGTCAGTTTTGCATATTGTGTGTGTCTGCTTAAAAAAAGAAAAAAAAAAAAAAAAAAAAAGGTGTACAAACCTTCCTTCAGGTTGCCGTGCATTTCCAAGCCCCTTCCCTTTGCCCCTGCCCCTCACACTCCTCTACCACCTTTGAAACCACATTGCCTTTGAGAGCAGAGAGTGCTCAGTTCGTGCCCAGGGAAGAGGAGCACCTTTCAGGAACAGCCCTGCTTCCTTGCAGCAGCCCCGAGCAGGCTGCTTCCTGGTTCAAAATGTCCTTCATTCGCAGCAGAAATGGCAGCGCTGGTGATTTGGCATTCACTGAGGTTTGGCAGGGGCCACCCCCGCTATGTGTTTTCTAAAGGCAGAGGATGACACAGTCCCATCTAAAGATATAAGGAGGGGGAAAAGCATATCCAAGAAAAACGATCTGGGTGCTGAGAGACATAAGTCTAATTAGTTATGGTGGGTGGTGTTGCTTTTGCTCACTCTCTCTTTTCAATTAAAGGCAACTTTCACCTATCTTCTTCCTTCTCCCACAGTTCACCCCACAGATCTTTTTTTCTTTTGGCAGCAGTTCCTTCCATCTTCCTCTCTTTCAACAATTGCTTGTCCTCATATACAATTACACTGTTCCCTCCTGAAGGAAAGAGATGAAGAAAGGACGCGGGCAGGCAGCTTCTTGCAAGTGTCATGGAAGAGATGAGTAATTGCAAAGTATTTGTAGGAACTAGAACACTACTAACCTCTGAAAGCTTTCAACATTTCATATGTGGAAAATGTCATTCCCTGGGCAGAAGAGGCTTTTGGTTGCAAGACTGGCGTCACTGAGAGCAAAGTTTGAGCCAGTGATGGATCGTGGTAAGAGAGGAAGCAGGGATGAGGCAGCCCCGTGGAGATACATAACACTTAATCTATCTATCGGGAAATGGGAAAGCCAAAAGGGACAATAAGATAGCACAGTCACATTGAGAGGCAAGGAGGAAAATTATGCCCGAGGGACAAAGGCACAGATTTCACTGCCCAGCACCAGCATTCAAAATGGCATTACTAAATATTCATGCTATCTTTCATGAGGAAAACTCTGGTACTACCTCAGAAGGAATATTCCTATTCCTTTCTAACAGAAACCTTCCTAAAAAAACAACCTGACAATTATCCATACTGCCTTCACAGGCTCTTTCCTTTGTACCCAAGGCTTGTGAGGCCCTTATAGCCATTTCCATTTCAGCTGATGGCAAACATCCCACTGCCGGAGAAGGGAGGAGGATTGGACATAAAGACTGTGTTCAGCCACACTGTCTTAGGGTCAGAAGTGCATGCTTTCAAGGTGGAGTGCATAACACATGGTTTGACTAGTTACGTTAAGTGTCTGTCATTAAGGGTAACATGCCAATTCTATAATTAAATCATGATACTGTATAATACAGAAGGTTACACTGCATGGGTAGAGACAGCTGTCAAGTCCTGTGCCTTTTATTAATACATACGGCATGCACAGCATGCGTGTCTCTAACTACTAGCTGGCTCTACCCTCATAAATCATATTTGCCACTGTTTCTGATACTGGGTAGCTTCAAAAAGCAAAAGCCAGCCATTTATTTGAAAATTGGAACTGCAGTAGGAAAGTTTCATGTGTGTTGGTCTAGCTGACTCAGAGGTGCTAATTTCTTTAGCATTTCTAAAAGGTAGGTGGACTGAAAGGCAAAACATTCATCCTAATCCAAGCCCTGTCACAGAGGCACTAAGTGGCCTTTGGGCCAGTAATTTAGCTCTCAGTCTCTCTGCACAAGAGATAGATGAGACCTTGCAGAGCCGAATGGGGGATAAAATAATGAGAAAATGCTTGCACAGTGCACTGAGGGTGTAAAGTGACAAACAAATAGCACTTCACATCAGTAAGTTTTGTTTAACTGACGTTATGGAGAAGCTGGGAAGAGTAGGCACCCGAAATGTGGCACATCAGCATCTAGCCACAAACGTTGTATGAGAGTTTTCTGCTGCTAGAGGAACTGCCTGCAGAATTATTTGCTGTGTAACTCCAGTCATGAGGGACAGGAAGGCAGGAAGGCTGCTGCTCTGTGCTTCCCCACAGGCAGTGTGTGAGGCACACTGAGAGCACCCCTACCACCTTTTTAACAGTTTAACTCAGGCCCAGGTGCTCCCCTGCTTCCCTTCCCTCCCTGCAGAGGACATCCACGTCTAAATGAATGAGCTAAACTAAACGAATAGGTGTTGTCTAATGTTGCGAGACTGCTGCTCCTGTAAGTTTAATGTCAGATTGTCCACAAAGGGCCTCTACTGAAAGGCACTTTTCCTTCCTTCGGTAGGCTGGCACTGCTAAAGCGGGCAGTCTCCAGATTTGGTACCCTTGACCTTTGTGCAGGACACCTGAGTAAGGCCCCACTCTTAAGGCCTGTGCAGACATCCAGGTTTTCATGCCTTATTGCAGATCAAGCTTCCAGTGAAATTAATGGGATGCTTGTTACTGACTTCAGTGGTAGCTGAGTCAACTGCTCAGAAAGAAACCTGGAGAGCCCGAAGCACTTCCTGGCTCTGATCCACCGGAGCACTTCTGTGTGTTTAACTTAATAGTCCCTCTCCAGCTGGTGCCCCCACGGCATGTCCTGACTAAGCAAGGTCAAGATTCCTGGTTCCCTGGCTCACACCGCCGGTCCTGTGCACCTGAAAACATTGTCTCTTCCCGTCCCAGTGCTGACACGAATGTTACAAGCACGTAAACTTTTATAATTAACCACTGCATTTGGCATTACTCAGGCACGGCTGAGGAAAGATGCTCCTTTCTGATGCAAAGCATAATCTGTGCATGCACACTGGCTGTGCCATGGCTGACCTACCTTTAACAGAGGCCGAATACGTGGAAATGATGCAAAGGAACAGCACGGTTAGAAGAATCATGTTGGACTCCCCCGAGCTCCTGACTGCAGCATCAAGTGTGAAAGCCTCCACGAAGAGAACTGCTGAGAGTGGAGCTGCGCTCGCAGAGGGAGCCGCCGTGCTGGCCACCGTGTTTATCTAGATGTAGTAAAGGTCAGATTCCAAATTCCACACTCAGGTACTAAGTTCATGGAAGGACTTCCAGTTAATTATTAAGAACTAAGGTAACTAGGGGTTTTTACCCATTCTATTGATTGCCTCAGCTTTCATTTTTGAATACCAGTGCCGTGTGGCTACATTCCTGAGCAGTGGAGGTGGCCTCCAGGCCTGGCAGAACCAGAGCTCCCTGCACTCCTCCTCTGCTTTGACAAAGGTGTGCTGGGGTCTGCTGCTGCCAGGGGCCAGGTTCTGCCCCCTGTTCTCCACCCTCGTGCATCAACTCTGTGGGCAACCAGAGGAAGATGCTTTATAAGGGTCTGGGAGCAGTTACATGGGATTCTCTATTAGCAGCCCCTGTATTACATCACTCACTCTCAGACACATGGTCTGGTTTTTTGGATGGTCCTTTGGGGACCCAGGAGTTGGACTCGTGATCCTTGTGGGTTCCTTCCAATGTGGGACATCCTATGATTCTATGATCGCTGCAGCAACAGGTTAGAGACTGAAAAGATGGGACAAGCCAGCTGATCTGTCCCACTCCGACGAATAACAGCTGCTGTGCTCAGTCAAGCAACAGGGCAAACCACATCCTCCTTTTTCACCTGTATTTTCCCCTTTCCTCACATTCACTTTATCTCCCAATAAGCCCCAGCCTGACTAACCCAAGCATTTTCCCATTTCCTCTGAGAGCAAACCCCAGCCCATCCCTCACTAAGCCATGCTGCCACTGCCACGGGGCTCGTTAAGGAAACCCTTGTCCCTCAGATAACGGCGTGGCAGCGAGTTAACCCCCAGTGCTCCTTGGCACAGCCTGCGTGCCAAAATCTGTGCAAGGGCACACTCTCCCCAGCTAACAAAGCCTCCCTCATTCTGCACAGGGAAAGATCTGCTCCTATGTATGTACGTAAGGATTAAGAGAGAGAACCGTGAGCCATCACGATGCTCTTTGTCTTCATTTTCAGAGGTTGTTTTAACAATATATATACATATACACATATATATTTTCCTTCAACAAGCTAGGTCCTCTGAATAGCTCTTGGTCACAGAATAATTTTTCTACTATAGCCTGAAGGACTTGCATCGTCGTCACATTACAGCCTTAGGACTTTTGGCTGGCTGCTAGCTAGTACTATCTCTAGTAAAACGGTGCTGCCCCAGGCTGTATTTAACTGCTAGCAATAGGCCATTTCTGTCATCAGCTCTTCTGTATTAGCGAGGAGCTGTGAGGTGAGAACAGCCTTGGATGGTATAAATGCCTCCTTCCTTGCCTTGTGCTGACAGAGAAGCCGAGTATGGTGGATGTAAAATGTCATGCGATGTTGGGAAGCAATAGGGTTGCAACAGGTCCCCTTGCTCATGCTTATTTCCACACGTGGTGGAAGCCCCCTGGAAGCTCTCTGTGCACAGCATGTGTGCTTTGAGAGGGAAGGAGGCAGGGAAGGATGAACAGAAGAAAACCTTGGGGCTATGCCTGCTGCTCCCCAGTTTATTGTTATGTACACTGCTTCCCCAGTGCAGGCTGTGAAATGTTCCTAACAAAAGGGACTGGAGGCAGGGCCTCATGTGGACACCAATGAACGAAGCTGAACAGAGCCCAGAGTAAGTATGGACCATATGTGCTCCAGGAGGCACCCCCCGGCCTCTATGGATGTCCCAAGAGGCAGGATCTCCCTGTTGATTTGAGTATATCCCTGACTCCATAAGCCAAGCCTTGCACCCACCAAAGTCCACTACACACAGAGGTTGCAGGATCAGTCCCTTAATGGATGCCTCACGCCATGCTGGCATATGTATTAGGGTCAAAGTATTACTGTTGCTGCACATTTTCCAGAGTCCAAACAATAAAGCTCGTATCTTTATATGACCTAATAAAACTAATGAGATTTCCTCAGATCTTCTGGGTTTGATGAAATAATTTTGTCTTCTCTTCATAAACAATGGCGTGAAGCTTGTGGTTTTCACCTCAAACTTTCAGCTGTGAGCACCAAAGCATCCAAGTCTGTCTTTGCCCTGCAGCTAGCACCTGCATGCCGACATTGGGTGTTTTCGTGAATGATGCTCCCAAGATATCCTCATTTCTGCCCTGGGGGGACACAGACACACAACCAAACCTGTCTAAAGGTGAGTCCTGTGTGCCACTCACATCCTAATCCTTGCCTCCCTTGCCAGACCTCAGCCTGCCTAAGGAGGTCAGCAGAAGGCATTTCTTCCCCCGTCCTCCTTCCACCCACTCGAGTGCTGCCAGCAGTCGTGGTGTGCAGCCAGCTTGCTGTTTGATCTCAAGATGTCATGTTATGGCTACGTCAAAATAATAAAATTCATCTGGGCATCTCTTTCTGCACTTCTGCAGCTGTTCAGGTCTTTGTTTTGCTTTGTCATCACTCAGGAAATGTTGCATGAACGTGTGTTGGTGTTTGAGGACGTAGGGCTCTGGATGAGCAATACTGCCACTTTGGAAAGCACGATATGAGAAAAATAAAAGTGTAAGCAGTTTCTCTGCTCTAAGACACACATGAATATTACGTGGATTTGTTAGATGTGGGTTTGATATTTCAAAAAGGAAAACAAACAAATGGACTTCTCTCAGTAACTGACTGCCAGCCGTTTAATGATCAAATGAAAATGAAGGATTCTTCACAGGGAGAGCGGTGCATTTGGACTTGCTGAGTAGCCTGCTGTGCAAATCTAGGTATTAATAGCAACACAAGCGAGGTTTTGAAGAGTTATTTTTAAAGTAACACAAGAAACAACCACAAATGAAACCAAATATGACAGCGAACATCCAACGCGAACAGTTAAAGGTCAGCAGCGTACTGTAGTGATCACATACAGTTCGCTCGCGACTTTACTATAACTGTACTAAACCTGAATCTGTGAGGAAGAGGGAGGCGCGACGGAGGCTCCCCTCAGCTACGTCACGGCCCCCTGCTGCCCGCCGGGATTTGAAGGCGCGGCGAGGGGTGACGGCGTGCGCATGCGCGGGGAGGCAGCCGCTCCTTCCCCCGCCCCTCCCTTCCCGGGCGTCGCGCGCGGGGCGGCTCGCGGGTACGTTCCTCCCCCCCCCCTCCCCGCCCGTCACGCGCCGCGTCCGTTGCCCCATGGAGGGGGCTCGGGGTGCCTCAGGGGAGGGGGAGGGAAAATGGCGGCCGGCGGCGCGCTGCGGGCGGGGCTCCCTTCCTTTCCCTTTGGGCACCCACGGCTCGGCCCCTCGGGCCTTGTAACGCCCCATTAAGGAAACTGATGTTAGCTGAAGCTCTGCCGGTTTTCTGGTGCGTGTTTCGTGGCTGTGCGGCTGTTAGCTATGGAGGTGCAGTGTTTGCCATCGAAGCAGATGTCTTTGGGAAATTGCACAGCTCTTGAGCACCAGGAAGGTACTGAAGTCATGAATGAAAGAACAGCACTCGATAGTGAAAAGAACAGGGTTATCATTTTAGTTAATTTGGATGCAGAGCATTTTGCTGAGTAACACCTCATTTTATTGCTGCCCTTACTTGTAGTGTTGTGGCTGCTGGCAGTGGTCAGTGTCATTGATTGGTCAGTGGTTTGGGTTTTCAGAAGAAATACAAAATAATTTTGAATGGGTACAGCTTGTTCACAACACTTTTTGTGGTTGTTGTTTTGCCCAAATAGCTTTTATCTCTTACAGTTTCCTAAAGTGCTGCCATGGTTACCATGCAAGATACTTCTTCAATTTTTTTGTTGCTTTGTTTGTTTGAGAATAGTTTGTGATGCAAGCAGTACAGCTATTTTTTTTTCCTCTTATATTTAATCCAGTATCATTCCCTACTTGTGTGTGGTTGTGTGTTCACAGTTTTTCATTAGAAACTGCTGAGTAGCTGCTGATAATACGCTGCATTCTAGATGCATTCAGAATACAGGTCAACATCTCTTAAGTCTTTTGTATATTAGAACTTGCACAGGCACTAATCTTACTTCAAACAAAAAAGGCCCATATCTTATTCATGCTTTATTCAGGTTTGTGATATTTGTCCTGATTGAACTTCATGCTAATAAATCTAATATCTACTTTTCTATTTCTTACAGAATTGGTGAAAGAAAAGCTTACTTTTTATGAAATACCCATCAAGTTTTAAGATACAAGTCAGTAAACCCAACCAATAACTAATGTCATCAGAAACGCCAACAGAAAGTCCAGAGGTGCCAACAGAAAACACCATGCCCCCCGACATTCCTGATGTGGAAGGAAAGGTGAAGTCTAATGACAGCCAAGTAGACAGACAGGTGGAAGGCTCAGATGAGGTAAAATGTCTCGAGCCCCTGTCCAAGAGACAAAGGAAGAAACTACTGAAGCAGAAACAGTGGGAAGAACAGAAGGATCTACGTAGGTATGGTTCACAAAGTGTCTTTCCTAGGATTGTGTGTAGTAGTGAGTTCTAACAGTAACAATGCATCAGCAGAATCTGTGTGTAGATTGCTTGAGCAAATCAAGGCAGTTGAACCGGTTTTCTCCCACACTAGGTTTAAACAGTAGTCACAGGCTGCTCCATCTGAGTATGAAGAAGCTTTAAAGGTAAGCATCCTCCCTTCATACTAGAAGTGTTCCTCAGCTTGAAGAAGATACCAGGAGGGATTCAAACTTGCATATTATTGGATTGTAGGAAGGGAGAAATGACATGTGGGCTGTCCCCTTTCCTTGTTGCTGTCAGACCTGGAGAATCTTGCAAAACACGGAGTATGTTTTTTGCATAAGTTATGTTGACTAACAATCTGTTACAAAGTTTTTGGAGGATGGTGGGCTTTGGTGTTGCTTTGTTGTTGAGATAAAACATACCTGCAAGTGGGCTGATAGTGGTGTATGCTTGTCCTGCTGAAAACAAAAGTGTTCCTTGCTGAGGTAGCAGCTGTTAAGAGAGACCTCAAAGTTGTCTGAAATCTACCAACTGCCTGCTCCACTGGGAGAATAGGGTGGGAAGAAACAATTGCTTTGGAAGTCTTCTGACAAATTCTGCTTAGTGAAACAGGAGGTAAATCGCCCTGCACATTTTTATTGCAATTTTGTGAATATTTTTGGTTGTTTCCGTTAGGAGACCTGGTTCAGAGCACCATTAAATCCATGAGACTTTTGATTTCACTTGGATTTGTCACAGATGCTTATCTCTGTAGGTATATCCAGAACATCATAAGCAAAGCTGGGGTACACGTTTCATTACACTGTTAGCAAAACACAAATGCAAACAACAGAAGTTTAAACGACCACAGTTACGGGCCATCCACCTCGATCACAGAACTGTGTGTTCGTGTGCATAATGTGTACCTCAGGAGATCTGACTGCGCTTTTTAAAGATTAATTTGTTTGTTTGTTTAGGCAGAAACGAAAAGAAAAACGCCAGAAGAGAAAATTAGAACGTCAGTCAAAATTGGAATCCAATAATGAAGGGAGTGGCAGAAAGCATATGCGAAGGGAAGTTGTTCCCAGTACGCTTCGCCTCATTGTGGACTGCAGCTTTGATGACTTAATGGTGCTAAAGGTAAAAGAAATATACCTACCAAATGCAAATGTTGACAGGTTCTCCAGTGATAGTGTTGATGCAGGAGCAGAGGATAGTTAACACGTTTCAGATTGTGATGACTTCTAGGCTTGCTCACATCAGTTGCTGAATTTTTCAGGGTTTTAAATATACCTTTTTGTAAGCTGGCTAAAGGTTTTGTTCACCTTCATGGAGATGTGATAAATTAGCTTGGTTCCAACACCAGGAGTACAAGAACAATTTGTGCAATGTGTTCAGCCTGATGATACATGAAGTTCTACCTCAAAATGGTTTTGCTAGAGGGGCTGCAAATGCCACAAATACTGTTTTGAAAGGGATCTGAGGCTCCCAGCAGTGTTAGCAAGGATCCACTGAAATCAGAATTTTTAGCGTGAGTCTACTGAGTTTTTTCTCTCAGTTACACCATAGGCAGTTGGGACAGGACAATACAATTCAGCCCATGTCTGAAATTTTAGAGTGGATAAAAGTGTGCGTGAGATGTTCGCAGGATAGGTGAAAATGAGAGAGGTCAGCATGATAAGCAGCCGCTAGTCAAGAAGCTTGGTCTGCCGTTTTGTCATCAAACACCTTTACCTCTACAAGGAACACATGTTAATCTGCAGCCTCCTGTAAGAGTGCAGTGTTGGAGGCAGACCTCTCTCCTCCTATATTGCTGCTGCCAGGGACTTCACCACCCTGCAAGAGTACTTGAATTCAGGGTTTTGCAAAGCCTGTCTTGCTTCTTGTTGACTGTGAGGTGGAGCATGTCCAGCACCGAGTGTTGTTGCAGAGTGGTAAATCTGCTTGATTCCTCCGATGAATTCTGAGTTGTGTTTTACTATATAATTAAACCTCAGTGATTTTTCTGTTTTTGTTTTGTTATTTCATTGAACTATGCAAATCAAGCACATGCACAGAGGTGTCTAATTATCCTTTTGTACAAGATGCATGTTTCCATGTCAGCATATCCCTTTGACAAGGGCTCTTTCGTCTCATAAGGTCTGATGTCCACTCTCTTTCCACAGTCACTTTTGCCAGTTAAAAGCCTCCTTTTTCTCTCTTTAGCTTCTGACTGGCTCATGGTAAAGCATTTTGTGGTGGTCTGTCTGAAGGACTATGTAAAAACAAATTGTGTTGTGTACAGGATGTTAAGAAGCTTCACAAGCAAATTCAGAGATGTTACGCAGAAAACCGCAAAGCATTCCATCCTGTGCAGGTATGTTTAAACAAGCTGGGAACTGACCGTATTGCCGTGTACAAAGTTTAAGAGGGCAGCTCTGCCACAAGTGGGGAGAAAAAAAATGAAGCTGCCTTTATTTAGTAAGAAAACTACTTCTGTTGTACCTGATTATTTTTCAGCCCACGTGTTACAAAAATTCACATTTGTAAAAGTATGTGCATGTCAGTGACATTCTCATGCTATGCAAACACAGTTGATAGTCAATTTTGTCTGACAGATACAGAGGGGAAGAAAAGGTGGCTGCATGTATTTGTCTTTAAAATTGTCCCTAACTGTCTGAACGTGGTCTTAGTGCCACTTTTAGCTAAATAGTAAGTAAGAGTTTTAGCTAATACTGAAGGGTAGAAAAAAACCCTTTGTATAGAGTGGAAAAACATTGGCATATTAACATTTCAGTCCTATGTACCTTTTCGTTGTTCTTTTCTAAGTTTTACTTGACCAGCCATGGTGGACAGCTGAAGAGCAACATGAATGAAAACGACAAAGGATGGGTGAACTGGAAGGTGAATAATTGACTATTTCTGTTAAGAAGGGGAAAAGAAATCTTAACTGTAATTGTTAGCTAGGTTGTTGTGAAGGATCTGTGTGGTTGTTTCTTCTTCTTTTCTGTGGCTTCAGAGCAATAATATTAAAAAAATCTAGCGTGGCTCTTTTTGCTCTAACATAATGAAATAAACCAAGCAGTGTTAGCGTTGAATCTACGTTTGTTTTTTGCTTTAAAAACTCCACATACAGAGTCTTTACGTGTTCTTATTGAACAGATACCATTCTCTGATAGAAAGGCAGGCCTACTTTATTTATGCATTTTAGACAGCCATCTGTCATGACAGTGCTCTGTGTTTTTATTGGGAAAATACCACTTTAAATCATGATGTGACTCTCCTGCTGGCACCTTGCTATTAGATTGCCTTTCAACATTGAAGTGTTCTTTAGAGAAGTAGTTTGACTCAGTGTCAAGCTCATGCTGGTTTTCCTTGTGACTCCCTGTTAAATAAGTGCTCCAACAAGTCGAAATAAGAACGCTTTGCATAAATGAAAAATAGTTCTACTTTCAGCAGGTTTTATGTGAGAACTGCTGTGCAAAAGCATAACATACGCCTCTCTTACCAAACAAGTAGTGTTAACACAGCATTTACTTCTGGTCTTGCCTTTTAGAAAGGTAGACTTGAAAATGATTGGGATCCCTTAGGGGACATACTGTAAGATCTGAAGGGAATCACAGGAACTTAAAATTTTACAAAGTTCTTTCAGGTTTTCAGAAACGTTCCCGATTAATTTTTACAAGCTGGTACATCAGGGAGCTATAGTTGAGGCTGTGGATTATTTATGCAGAACTAAGTCTGCGTTGCGTGATGTACTTATACATGAATGAGAGGCATAGAATGACAGCATACTCTTTTATTTTTCCTACTTCTGTCTTGGATCTGTAACCTTGCCCAGCAATTCATCAGTTGAATGTAACTTCTTTTAACTTTTTTTCTTTTTTTTTAGGATATCCAAATTAGAACAGAGCATTACAGTGAGCTAATAAAGAAAGAAGACCTAGTATATCTTACTTCAGATTCCCCAGATGTTCTCAGTGAGCTTGATGAGAAGAAAGCCTATGTGATTGGAGGACTGGTGGATCACAATCACCACAAGGTAAACTGTGGGGATGGTTCTTTAGAGCTCTTTTATTGGCGTAAATGCTGTGCATATATAAACTAACAAAAATAAATAATAAGACAATTTCTTCAAAAAGATTTTGAAAAAAGTTTAAGTTTTCCAGGAAAAAAAATAAAAAAACTGGTCGTAGCAGTGGCTTGTGTTCCAGAGTACAGACATGCTGAGGCTTTTTGGTATTTTATCTTTTCGTTTTAAATATAGGAATGGAATTAATAACACTGCTCAGCTTACTGAGGGCCATATTTTCAGACAGAAGGGTTTGGTTTCTGTTCATGCACTTGTGTGTGTGCTTGTATGTGCACATGCCCAAGAATAGATGAAGAACAGCGCTTGAATCTTGAATGTCCTTTTTTAATGAGTTTGCTGGTCAGGAGAGTTTGGCTATGTAATGCACATGCCTCAGGGATCTGGTTCCATACCTGTACGTGGGATCGTGCTGTGTGGACCTGGAATGTCATGGAGAATGCAGCTGGGAAATTAAAGCACTGCTACTGCTTTTCTTCAAGGACACTCCTATGTAATTTCTGGTGATGTTTGATACTTCAATGTATTGCTAAAAAAAGGGATGAATCCTAAGCCTTACCACATGATACTTCAGCAGTTAGTCCACAGTTAAAGGCTAGGAGGGAGATAAAGCATATCCTTTGTATATTTATTGTGGTATAAACTGTTCACTCGCTTTTCAGAGTGTTTTTTTCCCTATATTTATTGTTGCTTTTAAAAAAGAAAATTCTTTTTCCTTTATTCTTCCTCTCAAAAAATACCCAGTTACTGTAACCTGAGTAATTTTTTACTTAAGCTCAGACTTGCCTTTGAAACAGGCTGTGGCTGACATGTTCTAGAGCTGTATGACCAGATTTTATTTACAGTCCTTCTGACCATACATCACAGTGCGACGTATTCAGGGCAGGAAGGTTTTCAAAGGTAGCCCTTGAAGCAGTTACGATCTTAGCTGGATGTGTTTCTAAGTATCTTGTAAAGTAATAGCATGGCAGTGCTGGCGAGACTCTTGCAAGAAAATGATAATTGTAGTAATCTGTATGCGCTGATTCAAAATTGTGATTTTCAGTCCAGTTGCTTTGGTGTCTTTCCTGCAGGGAATTACTTACAAAAAAGCTGTAGAGCAGGGAATTGATCATGCACAGCTCCCCCTTGGAAACTTTGTGAAGATGAACAGTCGGAAAGTGTTAGCAGTCAATCATGGTAAGTTTTAAATCACAGGATAATTATAATTACTATAGAATATACCTGCTTTGTTAAGAATTTAAACCCTCAAAATGTGCACTATAATGCAGATACCTAATTCTTTATTGTGCTGGTATTCTTTTTGAATCTAATTGCCTTTGGGAATCAGTAACTGCCCTAGCCGCTAAATATTTTAGGTACTGTTAAACGTAAATGTAGCTAAGGAAGTTCCCTATCCACTTAGAAGTGCACCTACTATTCCGTTAACTTGTCCCATAATTAGTATTGCATTCTTATCATCCCAGCCTTGTTTTTAAACTTAATGCGTGAGTAAAATGTTGGAAACCATCCCATGGATTGTATCCCCTCAGGGTTTAAGTGTACATGGTGTGTTTTTTTTCCTCTTCTGACAGCTTTGCTCAGCAGTAGCTGCTTAGGTAGGTGTAGACTGATCTAGGGTATAAGCAGTGGTCCGTGTGCAGAGCTTTCATAACTGCATTTTTAGCAGGTTTCCTGGTTCAGATTGAAGTATACAGTGGATGTTTAATCAAGTCTTGACACATGCACCCCCTTTAGTTCTTCTGTCTAGTATTAAAATTTTGTCATCAAGCAGGGAATTATACAGGGAAAATGGGGTCATCTCAGACCTTTGTGGGAACTACATGTAAAAGTCATTTTTTTGCCTCTCTGTGTTCTTTTATTTTGCCTTGCTTTGTTTCAAGTTTCTTTTATTATTTAACATGTTGCTTGATAACTTCAATTTCTTGAAAGGCCACTGATGCATTAGATGTGCGCTGGCATGATACATGAAACTACAGATTATTTAAAGAGGAAAATATACCTTATAGCTTCCTTTTAATTGTATGTCCCCAGAATTAAATGGTAGCACACATAGAAGGGATTAGATAATTTATATGTTTCTAAAACATGATATTTCAGTGTTCTTTATATAGACCAGCAGGACTTTGTGTTACTCATCAGAAGTTATGATAGCTGTAGAGTTTTACTGGAGTACTAGAATTTTTCTGCAATAATCTTATACTGACCTCTAGTGTCAGTGTTTTTGGAGGCTGTCTCCTACAGGTTTGAGCATGGGGTACAGCTTGGATTGCTTACACTGAAGCTTTCATTTATGTGCTTTACGGTCTTGCACATGTTTCCTGTGCCAGGTTTTTAGGCACCCAATTTCACTGCAGTTTAGTTGCTGAGATTTCATATTATGTGAGATAGCCTTTCTAAAGCTTCTGCCCTTCAAAAGCATTCAAATCAGTGTTTTTAGTTTTTGTGTTTTTTTTTTTTTTTTCTTTTTTCTCAGTTATTTGCACTGAGATTTTTGTATTTGCCTGCGAACGTGACTACCTCATTGCTTTGTGTGACATATAATTGCACGATTTCTGTTTTGTTTATTTTGACTTTTGGGATGCCCACTCTTAGTGCAGAAGTTGAAGCTGGCAGAGCACAGTATGGGGCTTGCCAGATGAGACTTTGGGACCTTCCTACTCACTATGGAAATACTTTTTAATAGGTGTGAATTTGGAAAATCCCGCAGAAGAAGAAATTTGTTATTAACTGCCTTGTTAGTCTTTGAAGCACTTTAATTAAATGGGGCCCTCTAGTGGTGGGGGATTGACAGCATCATTAGCAGTGGAATTCACTTGTTGGTTCTTAGCTTCTGATATTTTTTTTAACCTTTCTTGGGGCCATGTCTCCATGTACCTCCACAGGCAGTTCAGTGCCTGCTTTGCCGCGTTGTAATGGCACGAGGAACACATACATGTGTGAAATGTGCTAGAAAACTGACAAACTGTGAGATGAAACTTTTTCCGACTTGATCTGGAATGTTAAAACTTGGAAGATGGGAAATCAGTGCAAAACACAACTGCCAGTGTACTGAGAGAATTTATTTTAATCTTCAGCTTTCTACCCCAAGGCTAATACTTTGTAGTGTCTGTTACTGGACCGTTATTGTTCTGTCCCAGTCTGCAGTGATGTATATCTGTTAACTGTTTGCGCTGCCTGTTCCTGTCCTTGCTTCATATTTTTGTTGCTGTTGCAGCCCCATATCAAAGCCCCTGTTGTTCTGTTGAAGCCACTCTCTTTCCATCAGTTCCATTTTTGCTATGCAGCTAAAGGGAGTTCCTATGCAAAGCAGATAACTTGTTCCTTGTACTCTTCTTGTTTCTTAAGCAACTGTTTTTGCCATAGATGCTTTCTGCAGTAACTTAGAATGGTATGAATACAATCCTTTGAGAGATCATATCTTCACAGTAGTTCTACGGTGAATAACCCGCTTAATAAAGTGGCCAGCTCTTCAATATCAGTGTCACAGAGTCTTGTAAACTGTGGATCCTGGCTGGCTGTCCAGTAAGCCTGGATCCAGGAAACCTCCTGTAAATGTGACACTTTTTTGTAACTTGACTCTCAGTGAGTATGAGAGCAGTGCAGCTCCTTCTCTTCTGAATGCTTGCCTAACTCTTCAGTTTTTTTTTTCTCCCCTCTGTAATTCCTTTGATCCTTTCAAGTATTCTGTCACTTGGCATTGAGAACACTTGAACTGGGTGCATTCTCTGAAGTCAGCATTCTCCAGTGGTGTTAATGCTACTCCAGTAGCCTTGAGCCCAAGGAACGACCCTTATGCCACAGATTTGTCATCCATGTCTGGTTTACTTACCAGCCATAGGGCCTCCTCCTGCCTTCCCTGCTACTGCAGAGCCCTATCCTATGTTTTTTTGGGTAGCCTGGGATTTTTCTAAATAACCAAATGCATGTAAACCTCTGTAAAGAATCTAGGGGTGTGTTCCTATCAGCAGTTCAGTTACCTACAAGTAAAAGAGCCGATGGTCTTTCTTGACATTGCAGTGTTTGAAATCATCCTTGCGTACCTGGAGAAGAGAGACTGGAAGGAGGCCTTTTTCAGCGTCTTGCCGCAGCGGAAAGGGGCTGTTCCTCTGGGAGAAGCCAACGATTCATCCACACATGCTCTGTCTGAAAAAGAAGGTGAAGACAATGACTCTGACAGCAACTAGCCTTCAGAGTGAGAAGATGAGACATGCAGTTCACGGGATGATGCTGGGACTTGAAGTGGTTATACTCTGAAGATCATCTGCTGCCCTTGCGATACTGAATTGTCTCAGTGCTCAGTAGTTGGCTTAGAGCTGTTCCTGAACAGAAAGGGTAAAGACACGTGCAGTTCTTACCCTGAAACTTCCATATTAAGAGCTTTTAAAAAAATAAATGAATGGCAAATGCAGAATTTATTTTGTTTCCCAAGGAAGCTATTTTATTTATTTTTGTTTTACGGTTTGTTTGTTTTTATACTTACAAAATTGGGTGTGTTACCCAAAAGAGCAAGTAATTACTATTTTCATGTGTGTACTCTTTTCCATATCAATTCTAAGGTTTCCTAAAAGCAGTGCATGATGAGCATTCCTGTGACCTCAAAACCTGTACCACTAGTGCCTGTTGCAAAGTGTGCATGAATGTTAAAAAAAATAAAGTTCTAATTTTCCTGAGCATCTCAACAGACAGTAACAGGTATCTGAGCTGCCTTTGTCTGCCGGGCCGCTCTCATTTATACATCTACATCTAATTGGGGTCAGAAGATGAAACACAAGTTGGGGGTTAATGCCAGGGGTTAATGCGTCAGTTTGAGTGGGATGGATGTCTGCACAAATGCCAGTCATGCACCTTGGTTGGTACCTGGTGCGTGATGAGTTGAGGTGACTTGATTGCTTTTAATGATTTATTTATCATTTTAGCAAAATTAAACCTGCAGTCTCAGAATATGCGAGGAGTCAGGAACTCCTAGTTACAAGTCCTTGCTCTTCAGTTTCAGTGTTACCTGTTCTGTCCCATGATCATGTATTAACTGGAACGTCTATCATATTTTAAAAAATAAAAAGTTATAGTTTCAGTCTTAACTGTAATCCCACTTACTTTTATCTGATTTAAGAACTTTTGCAAAGTGCTGAAATGGACATCTTGGAGGTGTGGCTTCACTTCTCACCTGTGAGCCTGCCCCATGCCTTCTGTAGGGCTAGCCAGGTAGCAGCAGGGGAAGTGTTGGATCGTCAACAAGTGCAGTCTCACGTAGGTTGGCTGAAGAGCTTAAAAACATCATTAACTGCTGAGCTGGAATCGGGGATGATACAAATATGGCTTAGTTTGTATCCGTTTTTATTCCTTCCTGTTTTACTGCTTTCAAATTGAGAGTGAAAGTGGGGTCCTTACACTGTCCCTATGGTCTGTAAAGGGTTGGCATTAAATTGGTCTTGAATTTCTATACAAGGTGTACTTCTCCCTATACTTCTTAAACTACCAAATAAAGGTCTCTTCTGTTAAAAGCATGGATTGTAGTTTTTCCCTCAATAGTTTTTTTATTGCTGTTTTGTTAGGCTACACAAAAATGGGATTTCTTTTGTTCCAGAAACTAGATCAGCTTTTTCATGCAGCACTTCTGGATTTATTTATGTAAGAAAAAGTGCAGTGTAAGTATACCCACCATGTATTGTTACACATAAATGTGTGTCATGCATAAATATCACAAAAATGTGTGAAGTGGTGAGTTACGAAGAGGTACATCTTTACAGCTAAGGTACTGCATGTTAATGTGCTCAGCACCTACTAAACCTGATACAAGCTTCTTCAGTCTCTCTCAAAGGTTTTCTTAAGACTGTTTAACGTGAGTGCCTCATTTTAGTAGACCAAAAGGGGACTTTGGAGACACCCCGAAAGAGTCTAGAGGCATTTTATGGAATTGTTCTGCTGACAAAGCATTTTTGTTCTGTGAAAGAATTGTGTTGCAGCTTAAAACACAGCCTGTCTTGCATATGCAGCAGTGAAGTTAGATAAAGGTACACACATGCACATGCATATATTTTTAAATCAAACTTCCTATTTGAAGCTTACCTATCTGGACAAATTTGGAATGTAGTCCTGTCTTTGCTTTAATCTGCAGAATCAGTAGGATTTGCACGTTGTTACAGGATAAGGTAGCACTGACTGGGAGTGTCTCTTGGCTCCCACTTTACACATTTAAATTCAAATGAAGAAAAAGATAGTCTGGCATGCTACCTTCAGAAGGCTCCTAGTGTTACTCCACAGCATCACAGCAGCTAAGGGACTAGTACATTGCCCGTTCATACCATTGCTTGTCCAAGTGACTAGGTCTTCATGTCCTCTCTGGTGTCTTCCCCAGTGATTTCCATTAGTGCTGTATTTTTTCTCTGTTCATGCTAACCTAATCAGTCACGCTAGGCTGAAGCCTGTGCATCTTGTCATGAGCTGTCTCTGCAGGGTGCTGTCCTCAGGGTGTGTTAACTAGTGAGATGGAGCAGTGGCTGGGAGCAGACTGGTGTGACTGGTGTTTTGATGGGCACACCCTCTGCTTTCCCATCTCCTGGAGTTTTGCAGCCATTTAGAAAAGGCCTGTTCTCTGTGGACCTGGATGTATACTGACGACACTTGTAGCCCCTTTCTAAATGTGCTAGCTACTTAGATAAAAAATACTTAGATATTTCACTGGTGGAATCAGCAGCGTAGGACATGGTTGTACTAAATTGGGGATTTGCTTTCAGGCAGCATATAAGCTCTGCAGAAGACCTCAGGGAGAAGTGACAGTTCAAGAAGTGCAGGTCGTTTATTGACATCCCTAGGAAAAGCATCCTGAGTGAGCAGGTTTGGTCTCATGCTGCTCTAGCTGTGTCCTTTTTCATTCTTCACCCTCCCGCCCCCCAATGTCTCTGGCTGCACCTGAGCATAGGCTTCCCCAGTAATGCCACCTGCCTCTGCAGCAGGGGGCAGAAAACAATCAAGTGACCAAAAATCTGGGTTTGTGAGAAATGGTAGAATATGAGAGTGGCTTCCCAGCTGTTTGACTTGTCAAGAGGGGCCTCTGGGCATCCTGCAACATGGCATGGCACGCATCTGCCAGTGACAGCACAGTTGCTCACAGTGAAGTCTGGGCACATCACCTGGAGAAAGACACCTAAACAAGCAGCAATCCAGCTGTTAAATGGGAAGCTGCTGCTGGGGTCCCAGGTGAGAGGGAAGTAAGTCCTCAGTAAGAGAAAGTTACTAGCTCTGAGCCGAACGCAGTGAATGATGAGCCATGAGCTATATGTGTTTGGCTGCTTAATGGAGCAGAAATCAAATAGAGTTGTACAGAACAAGGTTTTCAGTAGCTAAGGCCATTAAATTAAATTAGAGCTTTACATTAGCTTATATGTGTAGTTACATTTACCTTGCAGTTGCTGGAAAGCAGAGCCCATGTATGACATGCATCTGTGCCCTCTGCTGTCTTGCAATGTAGCTCACATTCCACTTTCCAGTATTTTTAGTCTATTTTTATCTTGATGAAGAGAACACCCATTATCTTCATTTTCCTGTAGTTTAATATATAACTGGTGGGGGTTGGGCTGGGGAAGACAATTCAATCCTGATTAAATTGTGCAGTCCAGGTGTTCAGAATATTGTTTTGTTACTTTCAATTAATCTGTTAGTGTGTTTCTCCTTCTCCTGGCTTCCTTCTTTTTTTGTTAGATAAAACTAAAATGTCTTTGCTTATCTACAGTGAATAAGCAATATTGCAGAGCTAACAATACTCAAGTGCATTAGAATGCTAATGCATTTTATCCTTAACTGCTTACCGAAATTGTTTTAAATGGCTATACAGCCACCTGAACCTAGATCTTTTTCTCCTGAAACCGTGCCCATGTTTAGTTAAGGTAAGGTGTATAACTCAGTTCTGGTTTTACTGCATGTTGCAGAGATTTTACGTACTTATTGTATGGGCCAGCTCTGCAGTGACAGGGTCACCTCTCTGAAAAGGGACAGAAATTAAATACTTGCAGAGGAAGATTGGTCTGCCACCCGAGCACTTCACAGAGCATTTAGGAATACTTGACACTGCACGTCCAGTTAACTTAGTGTACTCTCCGAACCTTCTCAGTAACAGCAGGTGGTTCCAAAAGACTGCAGGCTGCCAGCTGTTAGTGGCAGGGACAAGTGATAGTTCAGAAGATGGGGCATCTAATTATATTACAGAATAAAGAAATGCAGCTGCCTCGCCAGAACAGTCGTACAAGGACCTCCTTCCTCACTGCACCCTGGTGTGTTTGTAAGAATCTGCTTCAGCTTCTCCTGTTAGAGAATCCAGTCACTATCTTTTTTGCCATCCCCTATCTTCCCAAGATAAATGACTTTTAATCTGGTCTTGAGGTTCACACACTGAATATGACCTTGTTCTCCCTTCACTAGGATGGGTGAAGCACCTTTAAGGGAGATTTGTTTCCAGACATCTAGCAAAAGTGTTAACAGATGCTTTGGGAAATAAAGTACTGCAAAGATGCAATGACTTCAGCTGACCTCGCAAGCTATCCCACTTCTGGCCCTAACGTGTTTGCTAAGCAGCCTCTCAGCTTCGTGGAGGAAATGTAAGCGTGCTATTGAAAGGCTGTGTTAACACGGTGGCTTTCATTTCGGTCCTGTTCAGTCAGGAGTCTCCAAGGCCTCTGAGATGTAATTACAGTTTTCAGGCTCAGCTAACGCAGTGTGATGCTAAGAGACAACTGATAGGAAACGCTCAGGACAGAGATTTATATAGAATTAAGGCAGAATGAATATGGCCAGAAGCACACATGCAGTCATTTACCGCAGCTTGATGTGTGGTCACTCAGCCCTGCTGTTGGTTTTGCTGCTGTTTGCTTTCCATCTCATTTTGTAGTGTTTACACTGAAGACACAAGGCAAGTTTCAAAGCTCTGCCAAAGTGAAGGGCGTGCATCTGGTGGCAATATCATGTTTGCCAGCTCCTCCCATTCAAAGCTTTGCCTCCATTTACTGTGCCCTACGGGCTAATGCTCTCGCAGAGCTCTAGAGAAATTACATATCCCAGAAACCGATGCCCACTTCGATCGTTTTGTGCAAATGAGTTTCTGCATCCGTGGTGTGAGTTGGCAAGCGTACCTGAGCAAAGGACCACTGTAAGTGCGTGGCTTTCCCCTGGCCACTCAGAAACTTTTGAGATCTTTTGAATGAGCCTGGCTTCACTGAATATTATCTTTCTCTGGAAAATCAATGGAAGTGTGCTTGATTTACCAACTTGCTTTGGTTTTGTGAGAATGAACAGAGGCATGTTTAAAGCAGATAAAATCCAATTCTTCTGCTTTCGCAGTTCACTCACAAGACCTGAGAAACTTTTCTGCCATTATTGGTCTGTATTTTAATTGTTTACATGGTGGTTTTAATGTTTGTTTCCAACCCCACACCATGGATGCTAAAGTTTGTGATGCTTTTATACTAATGGAGATATGGAAGCAAATAACTGTTTGCAGTGAGGCAGACATCTGCAGTCACTCTGCAGGCCAGATTTTGAGAATCCAGGGTCTTTTTTTCTTTTTTCTTTTTCTTTTTCTTTTTCTTTTTCTTTTTCTTTTTCTTTTTTTTTCTTTTTTTTTTTTTTTTCTCCCAGTGCCTGGGGCTTGGCATGCACCTCCCCAGATTTGAAGTGTGCCCCTTCCCTTACCCCAATATGTCCATGGCTGTAGAGTCAAATCTGCCCACAAGAACTCTTCGTGCAGTCCTGGCTGAGACATTCAAAAAGATGAATCTGGTGCCAAAAGTGTTGTCTCTGTTTTTTTGTTTGGTTGGTTGGTTTGTTTTGTTTTGTTTCTCCCACTTAGCCCACTTCACATGTATCTATGCAGAATGGTTTGGTTGAATCATGTGAAGATCAAATTTAATGAGCAGAAAAATATTTTAAAAGAGAGTTATCTTTACATCTATCTTTACATCTCTTATAATCTTTATATCTCTAAGTATACTTTTTTGTATGTGAAGGTGCCTAGCAGATGCTTCAGTGGCTAAGAGGAGGTGGGACTCCCCTGGAAGGGAGGCGTCCGTTCTTTTGGGGGGTGTGAAGGCAGGACTCTCTCTTGTTTCCATTTCCAGCTCTCTGTTGGCCAAGGTTCTTCCCTGGGGAAAATGTGTCTGCAGGTGCTGTCTGCATGTTTCTCCGCCTTGAGAATAAAATACGTTCCGTATCCTTTTCTGGAAAAGATTGTGAAAAAGTAAGCTGTAGGCTTAGGGTTTTGGTATATTGATTTGGTTTTATGTACGCAGCTACGAGTATAGAAGCCCATTCACTCTTGAGCAAGGAAGCCGCTCCAAACCCCCTCAGACACCGTTTTGAAAAGGAGAAATCATTGTTTTGGAGATTTATCCTTTGTCCTTCTTGTACTTACATAAGGTCACACTCCCCCACTCCTTCAGTGGGATAACAAACAGTAATAAATGCTGGTAGCATTAGAGCTGCCCTGAGTGGCTTTGTTAAAACCATAATGCACTCTGTGGCTGACTTTTGTCGTCTCTTTGTGTTTCGGAGGGGACACAAAGAAGTGATGGTAGTCTCTGTCTGGACTGCCAATTCTGTTTGCTTGCCCTGGCTGGCTAGAGGATGCAAAAGCGGGCTTTAAGATTTACGTGAATGTTGTATCAAAAGAAACCAATTGAGTGGCTGCAAGAATAGAGGGTCTTTGAATACCTAGCTCTTAGAGAACTTAAATTCAGATTATAAATTTAATTTCTCATTGAAGCTTGGTCTTTTATTTATATCTTTAATTTCTCACTGAAGTTTGGTCTTGCTGCAAAGACAAAAGTCAGAGCTGCTGAGCATTCCCTGTCCCTGTGCTGTTCAGTAGCATCCTAGACACGCGGTGTCTTAGCATTTACAGTTTCCATTACTTACCATGCTTCATGTTTTGACATGCTTCTGATTCTTTAGTTGAAGGCCTGAATGAAAGAGGAAGAAAGTCACACTTCTTGAATAGTATAAACTGAGAACTGCAATGTACGGGAGGCTTATTTTAAAAGGGGTTTCAGGTGCTCCTAAAGCTTTATTCTGCTCCTGTAATAACTAAATCTGTATCAAAGTGTGTGGGGTTGATTGTAGTTAGGAGTGTCTTTGATTCAAGTTCTGCCTGCTAAAACGTCAGTCACAAAGTAGCTTTCTTTACAAGATTCACAGGTGAAGAAACCAAAACTTGCTGGTTATGAGGCTTAGCCCATCTCTAATCCTGGCAGCATCACTGCAGATTTTACCTGTTATTCATTTCCCTTTCTGGACCTCTCCGAGGAGGGGGGTGAGGCTTTAGCAGACAGTGGATATTCGTGTTCTCTGCTGTGCCTTCCTTCATGGCGTGGGGCTGATTATTCAGCAGGTCTTCGTCAGCCAGTTCTGAGTAAATCATGTTGGACATTAAGTCCTTCTCTGAAATTTGAAGGTAGCAGAAATTTTATTTACGTGTCCACCTGCTGATCTGGATGTTCAGAGATGACGTTTGGTTTGCTTTCTACCTTCCCCCAGCCCACAGCAGCCACTGGGAGAACATTCTCCCACCCTGCACTAAATCTGAGCATGCTGAGGTCCAATTTCTGTTCAGAATGGCCCCCGAGCACACCTCGCTGGGACCTAGTCCTTCCAGCTCAGCAGCTCCACTCAGTTCAGCTCTGAGGATGTCAGGGGTTCACACAAACATACAAGAGAACTTGCCTCTCAAACATGGATGCATGTGCATAAGTTGGTTACCTTTTAGGCTTGCCCTCAAGAGCCATTTCTGGATCTCTGTAAGCGAATCTGTCTGTAAAATTTTGCTCAGTTTTTCCAGCACCTGGAAGACGTATGGGATAGCTACCGTGAGAGAGAAGCAGCTGAATGACAACATGGTTTTTATGTATTTTAGTTTATCTCTATCTGTGTGAGTGTGCAGAGTGTTACAGCAGCCTAGCAGAGTAATTGCTAAATACAAAATTAAGTGAACAGAATCCACGCTTTGAGAAAATAACTTCGTCAAATAACACCTCACACTGTCCTCAAGAGAAACATGTGTAACATCACAGGGGGGGCACGTACCACAGCACTCATGTCTTACCTTTATCTCCCGATCCACGTAGTATGGGATGACACTCATGTTCTCCTGAATGTAAGGACCCTGAGTCAAGTTGGCAAACGGAGAGGAAGGCTGGGTGAGAGACGTGAGGGCTCCCAAAGCTGCAGGTTGTGCAGAGGTTTGGGATCGCTTTTTCAAAAGCTTTTCCAAAATAGAAAACAACACGTAAAGAAATGGCTTGACTCCATTTAAGCAGGAATTAAAGGCAATCTGAAATATGTCTAACACTGGTCCCCAGCAAGGGTATACAGTAAACACATGTAAAGCTGTTATTTGACTGAATATGGCCAGGAATAGGAAATGCGTAAGTTGATAGTTACAGCTTCCAACATGGTCACCAGGAATAATAACAGATATGCACAGCATAATATGTAACATTGGGTTTTTCCCTTTATTGCTGAAGAAAATGTGTAGAACTCTACATCCTATTTTGCTTTGAAATGTCTTTTGGAATAGCTATTGTGTTTTTTGTTTGTTTGTTTGTTTGTTTGTTTTGAAAGATCTGGATTTTGGTGTAAGAATGAAAGCAATGGAAATTAGATCAGTAAGGAATTAAATGTGGACTTCTATGTTCTGTTTGCTTTTCCATCATGAATTTGTATTGTACTCCTGAGCAACTCTTCATTTCTATGTGTGCAAGCTTAAGCAATCTATTAAAAACCTAGGAATCAATATGTTTGACAGAAGGCTGTGTTTGTAAGCTCAGAGGGGAAATGCAGAGACAAACCAAAATGCACCCAACAGAGTTCTTAACAACAGTTGTTTACTGTGTGGTGCTGTAGGGCAGTATCTGGCCATTGTATAGTTATTTTGGAGCCAAAACATGGTAAATAGTTTGAAGAACTGTGATCTAAATGCATAGGTGAACAGTAAAAGTAATACATGTTTTTTACTATCTTCAGATTGGGGACAAAAGAGCAATATTAAGACAGAAAAGAAAAAAAAAAAAGAAAAAATACATAAAATAGAAAATATTAAAAAAAAAAAGAAAAGAAAAGAAAAAAGAAAAAATATTATTTAGTTTTAGCATCTTTACTGCAAACCATCTCAGTGGTGTCCTCTGGTGTTCAGCGCCAATACAGCACCATTTGCATTTCAGTTCTAAGCAATCCCCCTTGCGGTGCGTTGTTTATAGCAGAATGGTAACTTAGCACTCGGTTATTGTGCAGTCACTACAGAGCAGATGAGAAAGGGCTTGCAACTTGAGACTAAAGAGCCATGACAAGGAGAATCTTTTACTGGAATTTATGAACACAGCTGCAAAGCGGGATCTAAAGCCCAGCATGCTTCTTCTGCAAAACTGCATTAGCAACAGTAAAGCTGTTGGCAGTAAATAATCTAAAGACCCCTTGTGTTGGAGGGCAGGCTTTTTACTGTACTTGCTTGTTGTATAACATTATTTTCCCCAGCAGTCTGAGCCAAAGAGAGTTTTATTGCCATCTTCATTGCATTTGACCACTTTTCTTAGCAGCAAAGTATAGTTACGGGGCAGAAAGTGATGGAGGTATAGCTTAGTCATCACCCTACTAATACCATATCCCTTCCAAGCTCTCCTCATATCCCTTTTCTGGATCTTTGTTAGTGATCTGAGACAGTCAGTTTGGGGTTACAGGGGTCAGAAGTGAGAAAGAGAGCGCTTAAATGACAGGCTGCGGTGTTTTTTCCCTTACCTTTTCAGGTGAAGTAGGCTTGCTTTGAGTCATTTTAGGAACCTCTGCAAGTCCTTGTCTGTTTTCTGGAAATCAACAGGCAGAGCGTTTTATCAAGTTGAAAAATAACAGGCTTAAAGTACATAACAGGCATAAGGGGGGGGGGGTGTGCATTTTTAATTACAAAAATGTGCTAGCCATATTTTAGAAGCCTGTATTTCCTTTTTTTGTTTGCTTTTACTACCTCACACGGTATATTAATGCACTTATTAGCCTAACAAAGCTGAAGAAAATCCTGGAAACTGTGCCACATGCTTACGGTGCTGTGTAACAACCACTGCAGAATGTTGCTTGCAGATGTAATAATTGCTGACAGCTGTGAAATCGTTAGTTGTCTAACGAGCATGGGATCTTTAAAACTGATAAAGAGACAAGTGGAGTCAGCAAGGAGAAATCTTTTAAGATGTGGTGGTTAACAGAGAGAAGGGAAGAAATACTCGCCTTTTTAATGGACATTTTTTAGACTAATGGACTAATTGCCCTGCGTTCCCTTTACCTGGACCCGAGCTGTTATGACACAGTGCCCTGGCTTGAGACCTGGTTCCACCTTTAGCAGTTCAGGTTCCCCTTCTGCCGCTGTGCAATGCAGCAGCGAGGTGCCCCTACTCACGTGTCACAGACTGCGAGGAGCCCGGCGCCCTTTGCATGAGCGCCTCGAGCCTTGGAAGGTAGCTGCTGGCAAGCGAGCTCCCCGCGGGGTTCCTGCTTAGCTCTTGCTTGACTCCTTGCATGGGGATGGCTGGCCCGTCACCATGTGCTTGTTCTTGTAAAAAGCTGTTTCTTACCATGCAGACTGGAACATTGTTTAAGCCTGTCCGGAAAACGATAATAATAAAAGCAAACATATTATAATAATATAGGGCCTGTGGAATGAGTCAAAGGGGATTTTCAGAAATCTGGATAGCCTGGCAGGGAAAATTGCTACTCAGCTGCAAGAAAATTCGCTAACACAGTACGGCTTGGTTACTGTGTTAGGTCCGCGACTGGCCCCTCACAATCTGCTGCTAGACCAGAAGCATGATAGGAACAGAGCTGGTAGCAAATGCAAATATATATATATATATATTTTTTTTTTTTTAAAAAAAAAGGGTACCTTCTGCCATCTAAGAATGAGCCTGTAGCCAGCATTACAGAGACAGAAACAGCCAGGTTTGCTGTGTAGTGTTTCATGTGTCAAGTGAGATTGACCTTATATTTTTCTCATTTAAAACAACTTTTAAAAACAACCATTAGTTTTATCATTGGTCCAACTAAATTCAGCATGGAGAAAAAGCAGTTCTATTAAGTAGCTGATGAGGATTTTCAGAACCTCAGTTCTAATAAGTATTTGACATAAGACCAAGCTGAAGCAGAAAATAATTACAGCTAAACATTACTCTGCTGAGACTACAAAGTTATCCGCCAAATTAAAGTTCATTTGACTAAGCAGTAAAAGATTTTGGTCTTTGCTGACTGTTGTCAGCTTGTCTTTTTTGCCAGGTTCTAGGAAGAGAGAGAGAGAAAGAAATACATTCTATATTTCTGTATATTTTATATTCTTATTTATCTAGATTTCTATATATACGTGTACAGAAAGAGAGACAAAATTTTTAGACATTATAAGCTGGGTGGTCAATGTGAAAGAAGTCTTGTTTTGTTCCTTCAAAGGAACATTCTGAACTGAAGGCTGAAAGTCATTCAGCCTTTTCAGAGCTAGTTTGGTTTACATCACCCTTCATACCTTATTACAAAAGTTATATCACAGACTCATCAACTAGCAATAGAAATCCTGTAGCAATATCTGCTCATCCTAATAGTTCTCGAGGAACTCAGTAGAGATTATTTCCCCATCATGAGCTTTATTTACCTTCTGCAATGTAAATCTGGCCATCCATCAACAATTTTGTTTCAGCCACTGACAGAAAGATGGCTTCGTACAAACTTACAGGTGCAGCTTTAGAAACAGAAGCTCATCCCTAGAAGTGTAATTTATTTTGCTGATGCAAATGGTACGCTGATTTTGACTCTATTCCTGCCAGGTGTAGGAATAATAATCATTGTTAGCATGCAATAGAGCAGCACAGTGTTTTTAGAGCACCAGGTTAGTATGAAATGCTACATTGCGTAATATGTTGCCCCTAGAAAGGTATCACAATTATTTAGCTGAGAGTGAAATAGATTTAAAAAAAAAAAAAAAAGTGAAAATGTCTCCATAAGCAGAGTCTCTGGCACATGGCATACACTTACATACAGAAGGAAAAATAAAGAAATTATTTTAGCTGAAATGAAATCTCAGACAGTTGTCTTAGTGAAATAGTTACTGGCACACTGTTGTTCGCTGCTCAGAAATGGGTAAAGATGCTTAGTGGGATGAAATGAAGGTAATGGCTTTGCGTGTGCATAGTGGAGAGTGTTTAGGGTAGGTTGTCATCAACAAATTTATACTGAAAAGTGTTTTAAGAGAATTTTTCAGTGTTTACTTCTCAGTAAGCTTCACTCAGAGCGAAGCTTAGTGCTTTGCTCGCTGCCATGAATGCCATGCTATCATGCGGGGACACCGCATGTCCAAATTGCCCCCTTGAGGTCTCGGTATTTTGGCCATGGCTGATCACGGTTCTGAAAGCGGGATCTCATACTGAGTTGTGCATGCTGGTGAAATGCTTCTCTTAGATACATGAAATGGGGGCATAGGGTGTTTTTTTTAATAAAACTGCATTACACTCGCATTTCTCTCTGCTTGCCAGGGCAGGCACGCAGCCTATCCGTGTGGTCCCGAACCACTCTCACCGGGGATGTGGCAGACCATCCGAGGGTGGGGGATGTTCCTGGAGAAGTAGTAGCTTCCCCCCGCGCAGCAGGAGTGCGAGTAGCGGCGGTGGTTCTGCGGCACGTCGTGGCTGAACTCGGGCTCACACCCCAGCCTGAGGTTGGTATTCATCGTGTGAACGGCCTTGTTCTCTTGCAGAGTGTCTTCCCGCAGGGCAGGCTGGCTCTTCCGCTCTCCAGCTGAAGCCAAAAGCTGGAAGTAAAGAATAGGAATTGACATTGACTTTTCCGCTACTTTTCTGTCTATTTCTGTTTTTCTTTTAAGCACTTTATCTTCATTTTTACCTCTTCCATAAGCATTTTAGAGAAGCTAAGCACAGGGCGGTGGAAGCAAGCTGCCCACTGCTCCGTCCCTAGGTAGTTACCTCAGCCAACTAACAGTTACCTCAGTGCAACCACTGCTTGCGGTCCCTTTAGAGCTGCCTTTATTTGCTGTTCCTGCTCAGGATCTCAGCTGCCCGATGCCATGTGTATTCGGAGATGCCTTTTTGTAGAAACAGATACATGGGAGCAGATGGAGAAGATTGCTTTCTGATTGTGGAGAGAAGTGCAGGGACAAGTAGTGACAGCAAAGGAAATGTTTGGGCCTTTTGGGTTTCCATCTCTACTAAAGGTTGGGCATCCAAAGAGGAGGTCCCGTGTCTCTTAATACTTGGTGTCTGTTCTAGATTTTATTCTTAGATGTTGAATAATAGACTTGTAGCCATTGTTACTGTTACCTTGATTATTTATTCCTTCTGTGCAGGAGAAATCACAGACGTTCACACTGTTCTTTGCCTCTGACGCCTTTGTCAGGTTACTCAGTACCATAACCTTGAGGACTGGGGACATTCTAAGAATGGTGGTTTATGTAAGGCATCTTGCAAACCTCACACAGCGGGTTTGTCTAATTTGTTTTGTGATGGTTTGGAATCAAGCTAATCAAGAAATTAACCTGTAGGTCTCCTGGCAGTAAGAGTCTGCACGGGCTGAGAATGGAGTAAGCGTTCATCAGCTACCTGTTAGAGTCATGAAGCAGTGTGTGGTGGTTGTTAGTATTTTAGGGAATATGTGGAGAGAAGAGGTTTGGGAAAGGAAAGGACTTCTTTTCAAGCAACTCTTAATGTTTTTGCAAGATTATTTTTATTCCATGACTGTGTATGACTCAAGAAAAAAAACTCCAGTGAACTGACAGATTTTGCAACATGTGTGGAAGATCACTGAATGTGATGGGTGCCCATCTGAAAACAAAAAGTGCAAATTCTAGAGTTGAAGGTCCTGCATTAAGGTCATTGTATGCCCTGACAAACCAACTGATGAAAGGTCAGTGTTTGTCCTCTGTTATCACACCATTTCAGTGCAGCTCTGTTAGGTTGGAAGCAACTGTTCATATGAATGTTTTGTAGCTAATGGCAGGCTCTTTTTTCTTCTCTCTTTTTTTTTTTTTTTTTTTTTTTTTTTTTTTTTTTTTCTTTCTCTTTCTTTTTTTAAATTTGAGAATGCCTGGAAGCATATAGAATAACTCAGGAAATAGCATCACTAACAAACAAAAGCTGAAAATAACAAAACGAAATACAGGGAAGGGCAGGTGATTAAAGCCAATACTCGATTACACATGACTTGAACTACCAAATCATTTTAGTTGCCATTTTCATCCCATACAGCAATTCTGGCGCATTGCAGGTGTCCTGGTGTGTGTTATTCCTGCAGACTGCTGCCCTGCAGAAATTATTCTTGATTAAAAAGACCAGGCAGCCTGCCAGATGCTCTGTGCTCTTCAGTACCAGTTAGAGTGCATTCAGTAATTTTCGCTGATATTTTGGATGTTTAATTGTTCATAAATTGAATGTTAAAGTCAATTTTCACATCACTACCAAGTTTTGTACTAATGGAACTCTAGTGGCTTGTTCCCAATTTAAATGAAATTAAATTTGAAGTCAGAGTTTTGGTTTTGGAGGAAAAAAGATAAAGGTTAGATAGAAAGAAAGAAAGAAAGAAAGAAAGAAAGAAAGAAAGAGCATAACAATATAGAAATAGACTTTTTTTTTTTTTTTTCCAGATAAATATAAAAGTAATTAGACTTTGTAAAAAGTAATTCTTTATAATGATGGGATGTATAGTATATACTCAAAGTTTAAAATATCTGTATCTGTTAAAAACAAACAACAACAAAAAAACCACCACTTATCTCCTGGTATTGGTTGTAGTGTATTGATGGAATAATTAAAATAATGGAAATGGTTAATTTGTATATCTCATAACTTGTATAACTTTGATTAAAAAAAGAAAATAATAATTGGGAGATTAGCTTTTCCAAAGCCCTATAATTTTTCTAAAATGTGTAGTACTTTAACATTCTGTCTCTATGTTTAAGATGAAATGCTTGCTAGAAAATAGTGTATAAGGTAACTTGTAGAAGCAGAATATACTTTCCTTTTCTGTGGCTTCTGATTTTCTACATAATTCTACTTACATTTTTATGTTGGTTACTTATAAAGGACTAACTATGCCATACTGAAAGTTTTTTGAAATTCATGTGGGAGGGTTTTCTTCTTTACCAAATTGTTTAGTAGATTTTCCTGGGTCATCTAAACCGTCTTGTGAAACATGCATATAAAATCCCACTAGTTATTTAGAAACATCAAAGTATTACATCTCAAACTCAAAGTATTACCTCAAAGTACATATAGAAAGCATAAAATTATTGTTGGCACACTGTGTTTGGGGGGGTTTCAGGTTTGTTACTTTGTCACAACGCTGTGTTAATATTTAAATTAGTAAAATTAAATGCAGTAACTTCACGAACAGTCGGATGCTTGACAGAACTATGCTACCAGCCAGCACTATTGTTTTCACGCTGTAGATAAAATCACACCCCAAATGTTGATTGCCATTGCAGTATTCAAAAATACTTCAAAGGTTTCCCATTTCCTTATGGAGGATGCATACAGTGGTCACTTGGAGCAGTCTGTTACCTGGCTCTGTTAATGGGCTCTCAAGGGACAATGTAATTTACACCGTTTATTACTTTATTTGCCAGTTCTCAACTTTTACCTGGAAAGCGTGTCAGAAGTCCCAGTGGTATCTAGGGCGGAAAGGCCGAGCTACCTGAGAAGCAGCGCTGTGGAGGGCTTCCTTCTCAGCAGGATGCCAGGCCGGCGTGCCTTTTTTTTAGCTACAGCAGGTAAACGTCCCTCCGTAGCAGGCAGTTGTGTGCTCCACTTGGGCAGGGGTTTTCAGCTGAGCAAGTGGAAGCTAGGCTTCTTTGCTCTGCTGAGCAGCAAGCTGAGGGCAGGGGGTGGTGATGGGGGATGGAGATTCTAGAATCCTCCCCGGTGACACCGCAGCAGTGATGTCACCACAGCTCTTGCCTCTCATGAGCTGGGAGAAATGCTCTTGCACCACCAGTTCATCCATCACGTTTTTATCACTCTTCCTCTTCAATGTGAGAGGAATATTAATGACCAGAAAGAACTAATTTATGTAGAGAAGTGGTGTCTGCATGTGGAGGCTGAAGAAATAGATGCACACAGGACTGTAAAATCATCTGACCTTGCTTCATGAAAATTCACACTTTTGGAGATTTCAGGGATGAATTTTTCTGGAGTACAAAAGTGCAGTGCTGAATATTTTCCCTGTTCATTTTCAACATGGGAAATTGGAAAGGAAATGTAAGAAGGGGATTGATGATGCATTATGAAGTGGCCACTGTTATTTACCCAAGATGTCTCTGTCAGTGTGTCTCAGCTTTTAGGCTCCTATGTCACTGCTTATATTCCAGAAGGCACAACTATCAGAGAGGACTTTTCCCTCCCTATGAAGGTAGACCACAGTTTTGGTCCCACTGGGGTGCCTTAGTGAGCTGTTATCCTGTAATCTCAAATTCAGGCATTGTACCTGCGAGTTATTTCTACTCATTTAATTTTTGGTTTTGTTGGTTTGCAAGCCATTTTGGAAACAGGAGGATAAAAGTTTTGGCTAAGAGGTCAGCAATGAATTAGGTCATGGTTTCTTGTTGTGGCTTTAAATTCTTAAGCAGAAAAAAAGGCGGCATACCCCCTCTCCCTTTTTGTGACTCCACGAGTGGGAACATGTGGCATTGTGCACAATAAATGGGAGAATTAAAAAATAAAAATAAAATTGTTTGCTTGTTTGTTTACATTTGGAAGGGAAAAAAAGAGAGTCCCTGGTGTGGCTCTTGTATTAATCCCTTTTGACAGATGTTTGGATAACTTAAAGGCTATCAGGCTAAGATGCAACTGAATCTCTTCAAGAAAGAAGGCGGCTGATAGCAGAAGCTATCTGAGAAAGGGTCCACTCAACTCCTAGCTTTTGGTCCTGCAGCCCAAAATGGCCTGTTATCATTTGCTTTGTTGTACGGCCTATGTAGAAAAGAGGCTGTTGTGGAAGCACAGAGGCAGCGTGAAGCGTAGGCTCATTTTGAGTTGTCCCATGTGGGGAAGCAAACTGCCAGAACCCCAGCGCGTGTGTTAAAATGTATATTCTGTTCCTGAAAGCACTCGTATAGATTCTCTTTAAATCAAGCCAAGGAGAATGGCATGAAATTGTGGATCTGCTTCCTCAGGAACTCTCTGTGTCTGTGGGCTGGGGGAGAGCACAAGAGAACCAGAGTTAACAGAAGATACCTGCATCTTTGCTACACATAACAGGCATTGTTGTGGGGAGGAATTCAAGAAATTCAAAGGATGGGGAAGGCACTGCAAAATAGGAGTCATTCAAGCTGCTCTTCAGTTAATTTTCCATCAATGTCCCATATGATATTCAAGTAAACTAAGTCGACAAAATGGCTTCCCATGGACCATGGCCATCTGCCTACAGAGTAGAGTTCAAGCTGCAAACCTTGTTTTCCCAGTGTACGGCAGCTTTTTACAATTGCTTGCGGTTTATGAGTAGCTGCTATAAAAGCAACTTAAGCAAATAGCCAGTTGAATTCGTTAAAAGGTGTTTGCTGTTAAGATCTCAAATAGTGCAGTATTGTCTTCATCCAAACATAGCAAACAAAAGTGAAGGTCTGGAACAGCATTTTAGTGAGATGCAGTACAAGGAGCTTAACCCTGTCTGGTAAATTGATGAAAAGGATCATTTGGGAAAACTCCTTTTCTTTTTACAAAGCAAAGAGTAAATTCATAGACTGAAATTCAGTGTAATTCTGTGACTAGGATGCATATCAGGAGCTACTACTGCAAAATAATAACGCATAATATGTTAAATGTTAAAGAGGCAATGACATACATAAAAGAAGAAAGGGTCAGGTAAAGGCCAGTAATGTTAGTTGCCGAAGTTATGTGTCTTGGGAGAGATGGATATTCTACAGTTCCTTTGTTCAGCTTAGCCTGTTGACTACAGTGGAAAGTTAAAGGACAAGGCATTATCAAGGTATCAGAATCTGCCAGTAATTCTGGCACTTTGCTTTTTCACACTTTCCTTTCCCCAGAGATTATCTATATTTCAGCCATTACAGTGCTAGAAAAATGCTGAGATTTTTTTTTTTTTTTTTTTTTTTTTTTTTTTTTTTTTTCATTTTTAAGGGAATAACTCTTATGGGTCTGTATTTTGTTGTGCTATGGAAAACCCAAGTCCAATTTTCCAAATGTTAATTAAGATAACTTTCTCAATGCCAGATGTTCTTCAGGCAAAGGAAATACCATCTCTGTTTTAGATCACGTTCATGGCAGTTGCTAAAACAAGTTTACAAGCAGAACAGACTCGGTCAATAAATAGCAACTGAGAGTAAATAATGAGAAAACCAACAGAAATGCTGGAAAAAGCCCAGCTGAGAAAAGTCTGTGAGCTTTCTGTATTCAAATATCTTCAGAATGCGAGGGGAAGGGCTGCCATAAAATTTTAAGGTCTGGTTCCTTTCATGAACTGCCAGCTGAAGACATTTCAAGGCAGATCTTATCAGTTCTTACCATGGGTAGGGAACCTGCTCCCTTCTGGCTGAATTCCATGTTTTTATCACTCCTTCCAGGGCTGAGTTTAGTATGTTCCGTAATGCCAGATATGATTACTTAACAAGTAGGAATATTTATTTAGTAATTAATTGCCTCTCTTGGTTCTAATTTCTGGCTAAAATCAGGCAGTAAGTTTCTTTGATTCTCTGAGCTTTTTCTTTCCACTTATTTATTTTACTGGTATCTGATAACAATAATTCCATTTTAAGAAAGGCAGAGATTGTATATCTCTTGTTTGAACTAGCCAGGGCTCATTGCAGCAGTTCAGGTGATGGCTTCCTGAACACCTATCACCTGATTTCATGCTTGAAGTATGTAGCTGCTTGTTTTCAAGGAGTAGTTGGGTTTTGAAGTATATGAAGGCAACCATTTTTTTGGAGTTGTATTGACAGCTCATTCCTGACAGCGAAAAGCATTCCTAATGAAAGAGCAATTTTGCTTGGTAAGGTTCTCTCTCATTCACACTTCTTTGATTGGGTTATTCAGAGAAGTATATTGTTATGAAATTCCCACAAATGATTTGAAGGCAGTGTTATTGGCAGCCTTTCATGTTCACGTGAGATAAATGCGGACAAGAGATTAAACAATACCTTTATCTCTGTAATTTTGCTCCTGCATTTCTATGAGGAGGCTTTGGTAACTGAACAAAGCTGAACTGGAAGTCTAGGAACTGAACATATTCATCATGAAGGAATTAACTGACAAATTATTGTTTTCTTCATTTGTGTTTTGAAGCAACAATCTTTTGGAGTCAGAAGAAGGTTCGGTCTCCAAACCAGATCACATCATATGACTTGCTGAAGTCTGACTAATAACTCACAAATGTGATCGTAATCTGTTTCTCAAGCTGTCCTAATTGTGAGGATTTGGATCAAAACAATTTAAAACAGACCACAAAACAGAGATCATTAAACATAAATGTATGGCCTTTATAAACATTGCGGCAGTAGCATGGTTGTATTGCAAAGTAAACTTGGTGAATTACACTAAATTCGCACTCTCACTGCAAGTCCTTTTACCCATTTTGTGGAGGAAATACAACCCCAGCCCACATACTCCATTTAGGTTCCATTTAGGTTCTGGATATATAGGGGTCGAACACAGTCTCTCTCCAGGGCAATTTGCAATACTGCTGTAGGAAGTTACAGGTCTCAGATGTAACTTTGCAATAAAGATTCCCGTGTTCATCTGTACCTGCCTTCTGGGTTTTCTGCAGGTTTTTCTTTGCAGCCGGTCCCAGGAGGAAGGTGGGTTCTCACAGCAGAGGTACAGCTGTAGGTGACAAGGGCACACAAAGGCACCCAGGAGCGCTTGTGCTGTGCAGTGACCAGGTCTGAGCAGCAACAGGGCTGGTGTGGGGTGCATGATGCTGTCTGAGCAGCTACAAGGTCCTGTGCAGAGCCAGGCTTTTGGAGGCACAAGCACAAATAATTTTGTCTCTTGTAACACCACCTCTTCTCACAAATGTGAGGATGTTTGCCCTTTGTCACTGCCACTCCTGTAATGTGTTGATCCAAAAATATGCTGGTGGTAGATGTAGAGCTTCCTCCACCTCCCTTTGTACAGTGCTGCACAAAAAAAGCTGAGCTGGGATTGAAAAGGAAAGCCAAAACAGCTCTACAGGCAGCATGTACCACTGGCTTTCGAGGTTACTAAATGTTTGTTGTTGTTGTTGTTGTTGTTTTGCTTTGTTTTGTTTTTTAATTTTAATTCTGGATTTATATATTGTATGCAAGTTGTAGCACTGTTTGGTACTCTGGTGTTCTAGCTTGTGGCTTGTGTTATTTAAGAAAGCACATTTATCCTTTGTTTGTAATCTACAAACCTGGCTGTTTTATGACTTTCCTTGGACACACCTGAATATTTTGGGTGTGGACCACTGAAGCAGAGATGGAAGCAGAGAAGAATTTCTGTACTTTTTTATAATAGGAAAGGACAAGGTATTAGTTTTAGAGGACAGTAATAAATATTTATGCTCCTATTTACGTTTACATATACACTTACATTTATACCTACTCAGGCATTTATTAAAGAAAAATTTTTCTATGAATCCAGCTTCAGCTGCACGAAGTTAACAAAGCTGTATAAAAATAATCTGAGAAGTCATGTGCTTCATCCTGCTGTCCCCAGGGCATATCATCTCTGGCATGCTTGTCTAATCCTGTCTTACAGATCTCCAAGATAATAGCTCCATAACATCCACTATCTCTAATGTAATCATTGTTGTTTTTTTTTTTTCCTCACCCATACCAAGAATTTTTTTTCTGAAGTGTAATTTGAATTGTCCTTGATTCAGTTTGAATCAATTCTTCACCCGTCTGCCATGGTGATGGGGAAGAGAACAGTAAAAGGAAAGCTGCACAATGGTGCTACAAGGCTATGATAAGTGTTTCACCATCAGGCAACATTGCTCTGCTTAGGAAAGCTGTGATTTTCATCACAAGGTTTGTAAAATTTCAGGTGCTGCCAGAACTATTACTTAGCAACCCTAAGCAGCTGCTGAAGAGCAGAAAACCTCCAGAGATCTTTACACCTGATAATCCCTTCCCTCTCCTTCCCTCCCCTTCCCTCCCTGTAGGACATGACAGATATACCAGATTTCTGAAGCCTGGAACCCCAGTAGTGCTCCTCTGTGCTGTGACGGTTTCCCAAACACTAGTACACTACCGCAGGTTAGAGTACTATCCCCCTGTTTGTTCTTTTCTTGGATTCAGGTCAATTTATCTTTGATTTGGTTTCCAGACAGACTCCTGTCCCATGTCCTACAAGCTCGTTGTGACCCTCTCTTTGCTTATGGAGCGATTCTGTTCAGTTCTAAACTTGACTCTGCCGGAGGACGTCTGAATGATCTGACTGGGAAAGTGCACAGTGTAAAGTGAGAAGTTGGTTCAGCCTACGGGAAGTTTTTAGCTTTGGGGGAAACTAGAACAACCTAAAGTGAAGACGCTGTGGCATGTCACAATTCAATTACGTTGGTTCTGTGTCAGACACAGAAACTGACATTCAGCATTTAAAAGCCTTGCTGCATATCACACACCCCCCAAAAAGAAAGGAAACAGTGAGAATGTTTTGGTTTTGACTACTAAACCCAGGCCCTCTCTGCATGCCCCATCTGAGGGGGTTTCAGTCAGGATGGCCATGGGAGGTGTTTTTTGCTGTGCAAACCAGCCTGCAGCACAGGGGTGCAGCCAACTGAGAGGGTCACTGCTGACCAGTTATTCTAAACACCTGTGTCAGCACCTTGGCTTGGGGCAGCTCGGCTGCCAGCTGCAGCCAGGAGACTGCCTGTGCCTGCCCTTTGCACCCCAGAGCCCAGAAACCAAAACAGAAAAAAAAATACCCGGAGTGCAGTCGAGGACTGTTGGGCTTCCCTTTGAAATATGGTTACCTGTTGCCATCATTCATTTTGTTGAAGTGACTCAATAACCTGATCTTCCTTTCTTGGAAACCTGAAGATCAGTTATCTGCTATCTAAATGCACAGGTAGCTGGAAATCCATAGATGGATGATGAAGTAAGCGCACATATTTTCATGGGTACACCCACAGTGTTGATGCATGATTTACAAAGATGTAGGCTGCTGTAATGGCTCATTAATCTGTTTCGATTCAGCAAGGTTGCTCAAGGGCTGTCTCAAGATTTCTAGGGAGAGATTCTGCTGTGCATTGGGCATATTTAGGTGGTTTGCATGTATTAACAATGCAATTACTTATTGATATATTTGTAAAACAGACCTTGAAAATGGCATTTCTAAAATCCTTAGTGCTTGGATTTAAGGTGGGAGATGATTGAAGAGTGCCAGCGTTTCTCTGACTTAAAGAGAACTTTTTATTGCTAGGGATATGTTGTAGATCAAGCAAACAACTAATTAGCTAAGCAAGGTGAAGTTGGTACTTCTATTGCACTGTTACTTGTATTGGTTCATATTGTTGCAAAGTATCGCTTTACTGCACCAGATTTTAAAATAAGCTTTAGGTAAGCACACATTCTTCTTGTGATAATTTATCTGGAATGGTAGAGGTGAACTTCAGTATGATGTCAAAATCTAAGGCTGACTAACCTTTAGCTCATCTCTGAAATGTATGGCTTAATCGTCTCTCTTCCAGCATCTAAAGTCTTGTGAGCACTCCTAAAGGCAGTAGTTAATAAAACTGTTGATTCATACTCATTCCCTTTTGCTCCATTTTAACTTTTAAAGTAGTGTCAGATATTCTTTATTCCTCTCATCTTTTTTTGTAACTAGGTTATGTTTTTTTGTTTGTTTGTTTGTTTTTTGAGTTATAAAGGGAAGATAGAAGATATTTAAAAAACAAATGTATTTGAATCAGGGCTCTCCTTAGATAATATTTTTTGTCTTCAAATTACTTTAATACTTGCTCTAAATCTGCAAACTTTCGTAACTGGTGTTTAGCTGATCTGCAGCTTCCACCATTGGCTTTAGTTCTTCATTTTACTAAAAGGAGTGAGGCATTGTCTCATGAACAATTCCCAGTTGATGTATTACGTATTATCTTTGTGTTCTTGAAAGGTGCTGCTGTTTATTTCCAGAAGTCTTTGGTTATATTTCTCACAAAACTAGGTGTTGTAATTCTGTGCTTCCTTAATCCAGCTCCACTGCCTCATAATCCACATTTGTGTAATCATCAGGTATTCACTCCAAGCTGTTTGAACAGATCTAATTTGGCCTGGCCTGTGTGATATCTGAATCTTACCTGCTGCTCAATTTTAATTCCATTTTAGTATTATTCTAGTGATCACCTGCAGTGTTTCATGTACCTAATCCTCTGGACATCCTGAAACATGTAGGTGGAAGAAATACAAAGGAGATGAGCATTCACAGCTTCCATGCTATGCAGGGTGGGCCTTTGGCAATGTTGCATTCTTTTTTCTATTTACTATTAACCTGCAGGGTCTAGAGCTGAATCTTTCGTTTCACTGAATCAAGTTGTGAAGAGTGAGAAGTGGCTTGTAAAAAAGAAACTTGGAAATTGCTGTCAGGGAGAGGAAATACTGAAGTTTCAACTCAAAGAACCTCAGTGAGAACAAAACTATTTATTTACTTATTTAGTTTTGGACAGTTAAATAATGGTTTGAAAAGAAATATAAATGTACCTTAGTAAGCTTAGAAATAATATCAACAGTACAGATCTGGGAAAAAGGAACCTATTTTTTAAAAATGCTTAAGTATTGGCCAAGGCTAATATGCATGTTATTTGTATGACAATGTTTACTTACCACTAGAAACTGTGATGCATAATTTCCCTTAAAAGCATTTCCTATAAAGAGTTAAGTTACATTAGCTGTGATTATAATTTCATCCTGTTAAATTAGGTCAGGTTCAGTGCAAGAAAAAAAATAATCTTGTTTATGTTAAGTGAAGGTGGTTGCAGAAATTACTAGTACTTTTCACCTGGAGTCAACTTCACACACCAGTTCAGGAAAGCAGGTGATGCAAGGCTGCTCAGCCCTGAGGGGAATAAGGAGTGAAAAGCAGGCTGTAATGTCTATGAAGTGGGAGTAAAAAAGAATCATCTCCCATTACAAGCTCCTATAGTTAGAAACTGCAGATATGGGTACCATCTGCTGAGCATGTTCAGAGCTGTGTCCTTTGCACAAGTAACAGTCCCAAAGGGAAGATATCCTGGAGCCAGAGAACCACTAAAAGGTTGGAGTTGGATGGGACCTTAAAGGCCATCCAGTTCCAAACCCCTGCCATGAGCAGGGACAGCTCTCACAAGACCAGGTTGCCCAAAGTCCCATCCAGCCTGGCTTTGAGCACCTCCAGGGGCATCCACAGCTTCTCTGGGCAACCTGTGCCAGTGCCTCACCATCCTCAGAGTGAAGAATTTCTTCCTTATATCTCAACAAAACCTACCCTCTTTTAGTTTAAAACCATTCCCCCTTGTCCTATCCCCCCACTCCCTGACAAAGAGTCCCTCCCCAGCTTTCCTGTAGGCCCCCTTTAGGTACTTGAAGGCTGCTAGGAGGTCTCCCTGGAGCCTTCCCTTCTCCAGTTGAACAACCCCAACTCCCTCAGCCTGTCTTCGCAGGAGAGGTGCTCCAGCCCTTTGATCTCTTTCGTGGCCCTGCTCTGGACTCGCTCTAATACATCCATGTCCTTCTTGTGCTGGGGGCCCCAGAGCTGAACGCAGCCCTCCAGGAGGCTCTGAGTAGAGTGTGAGGATCACCTCCCTCACCCTGCTGGCCACACTTCTTTTGAGGCAGCCCAGAATACAGCTGGCCTTCTGGGCTGCAAGCGCACACTGCCGGCTCATGTTGAGCTTCTCATCAACCTACACCCCCAGGTTCTTCTCCTCAGGGCTGCTCTCAAGCAATTCTCTACCCAGCCTGTATTTGTGTGTGGGATTGCCTCAGCCCAGATGCAGGACCTTGCACTTGGCCTTGTTGAACTTCATGAGATTCTCACCGGCCCACCTCTTCAGCCTGTCCAGGTCCGTCTGGATGTCATCCCTTCCCTCCAGTGTGTTGACTGCACCACTCGGCATGGTGTCATCAGCAAACTTGCTGAGGGTGCACTCGATCCCACTGTCCATGTCACCAAGAAAGATATTAGACAGTGCTGGTCCCAGTACCAGCCCCCGAGGAACACCACTCATCACTGGTCTCCAGCTGGGCATCGAGCTGTTGACACAGCTTAGGGAATATTAGTGCCATGTGTTGAGATGGATAAATTAGATAAAAGGCTGTAGTGATTACTTACGTTTTAATTGCATAAGGAGGAATAGATTAAGTAGAGAAGCTTAAAGAAAATATACTTGTGTAGTTAACTGCCTTAGAGGGGAACAGGATGGGGCCCAGGGAGCAGTTATGTATTTTTGGCAGTGCCAAATCAAAACATTGAGCAAGAGCAACCCAAAAAGGGGCAGCACTGCAGCTTCCCCGCATTCTGGGGCTGCTGCATGCCCTGTCCCCAAGCCACACTCCCAGCATCTTGAGCAATCTGGCAGAGCAGTGCAGATAAAGCAGTTTCTGCAACACAGTTATGCAAGTCAGCTTGTGTTTCACTGGCTCCATGTGCAGTCCTTTTTCTTGCCACCTTTCTCCTAAAGACTGTGCCACCTTATGCAGGTCGGCTTGTGTTTCACTGGTTCCATGTGCAGTCCTTTTTCTTGACACTTTTTTTCCTAAAGACTGTGCCACTTACACCTGCAGACAGGGTCCACTGCCCAGTGCTCCCAGCAGGAGGCATCCAGCCTGGCAAAAGGAGATGGTTTCCAGGTGGCTTCCACTCCATTCCCTGGAAAAACATTTCAGGGAATCGGCGTGCGAAAAGGTGAGGACATGAGGGGAGTTTTGAGGGGAAAGGAAGCATAAAGGGAACAAAGAAGAAACTGATAATGAAAGATAGCTGGGAACTTTGGAAGAAAGGAAAAAGACAGCTGTCAAGGAATAGACTGGGTTAGAAATTCTTCATTCTGTTGCAATTCTATTTATTTATTTATTTATTTTTAAGTAAAGTCACTAGGTCCTGCCTCCCAAGGCTTTGTGAAAGATGTCAGCATAGTACAGGAAGGTAAGTCATGTTGTTTTGGGTTTATTTCTATGCAGAGTACACAGGATGTATCTTCTATCTTGAAGGCCTCAGTGGGAGAACTTGGAGGCTTTTTCAACACTTCATATTTGTACTGACATTTTGTGTTACAATACCAGTCTTCTAAAAGCACCACACCTCAGAAATTTTCAACTTGACAGAACAAGGCAAATGTAACCTAGTGGTATTTCCTGCACTTCCCTAGAGGGTCCCAGCCTTCTGCTTTGGCCTCTTCAGCCATCACCCCACTCTCAGAGTTGTATGGTTATGCGGGGTACGCAGGCAAGCTGGGGAGCAGATTTCCCTTTAGCTGGGTGAGGAATTAATCTTTTTTGCTTTTTGAGCAAAATGTGCACAGTCTTTCCCAGCTGATGTGTCAATGTTGTAGCATGAAGTCTGTGTTGGCTAGCTGGCGGAGCTCAGAGCAAGGTTATTACAAGTCCACGTTCAAGTGTCTTCTTGAGGGAGAACGCAAGCTAACCTGGCCCGTTTTGTATGGCAACCAAAGAGCTGCAGCCCTTTCTTTCAGACATGGTGATTATCTGCATAATCTTTTTCTTGGCAGTGAGTTGGTGTCAGTGCCTTGCTGTGAGCAGTACACAGAGGAAAGCATTTGTTGCTTCCAGTTACATCATGGGTCAGTCACAGTGTCCACGTGTGAGCTTGGCCAGCGCAGGGCTTATCTGAGATTCCTTTGCCTTAGATGTGCCACGAAGATTACACAGCTAACAAAGCGTGTAAGCACATCATGTAGCATCTGCTCTACTGCAAGCAGTCACGGCTGATCAGCAGCATTACTGGAAATCAATATATTTATGAAATCAGGTTCCCTATGAACTTCGCTGAAAGCAAATGAAACTTCTGTGCCATCTGTAGCTCTGTATTTTCAAGAAGCATCCATTAAGATGAATTATGGCCACCGCTTTATGGTATAAAGCAGCACTGTTATACTGTAGAAGCACTGGGGAGTGGGGAGGCTGCAACAGCAGAGCAGCCCCTATGGATGAGTACCCTGAGGTCTGCCACTCCCTGGAGGTAAGCCGGGTCACCACCTATGGACTCTGTGAGTCTTTTTACATAGGAAGCCTCAGGTCACACCCTCCTTTTTTTTTTTTTTTTTTTTTTTTTTTTTTTTTTTTTTTTTTTTTTTCTGTGGATCCTGGAAACAGTTAGCAAGGCTCTTGATCTCTGCTTTTCTAACCTGGGCCAAACATGGTTTGCATCCCTGACCGGCTGGACCTCTTCAGCCTCTTGCAGTCTGTCGTCATCCCCAAAGCATTCACCTGACATTACATATATCTGCCACATTTCTCCCAAGCTCCTCTTTCTTTACACCTTCTTAAAATACTTAATCATACAGGCAATTCTGAGAGACTACTGTACTTAGTACTTATTACTTAGGTGATATGCAGTATTTTATTTATTTATTTTTTTTTTTTTGCTTGTTTCTGAAGGTAAAATCTTGATTTCAAAGTGTTGGAAATAATTTGAAAATAGATGAAGCTTGAAATCCACAGCAAAGGCACGTGGTGCTGACCATCACCCAGCCTTTCATTGTGTTGTAAAGGTAGAAATCTTAAAATAAATAAATAAATAAATAAAATATTGTTTTTTTAAATATTGTATTTGGAAAAAATATATATATTTTTTTTTAACAAGCTTTTAACAAGCTTCGAGGAGCTCCCCAGTCTGCCCACGGTGAACCCTGCTTTCAGGAGCTGTCCTGCCCATACCTATTGGTATGGGAGCCTTAACCTGATTCAGAGGAGCATGGAGCCCTTAAATGCACCTGCATCTGTTTTCCACTCGTGATCCGTGGGCAGCACAACCCCTAGATGTTGTGTCAGGAGAGGGTAAGTGCGTGGGTGCCCGAGGAGCAGAGGGGCCTGGGCTTGCTGGTGCTGGTGGATCCAACAGGTCAGGCGGTCTCTTGTGAAATCAGCAGTGTTGCACGTCGTAAGAAACATGCATCCTCTCAGCTTCTGGCCAGCTCAATGATTTTTGTTTTCCCATCAGCGAGATCAACTCGTTGGCCTTGGTCAGTGATCACTGAAAGCCAGTCCAACGGATTAATGAGTAGCCAGACTGTAAAACTAAGGAACTGAGGAGCAATTAGGGCTGCAGATTGACACTGCATATTTCTTAAGCCTCTTGCACAATAACATGTTATAATTCATCAGCTGAGCTCTTAAGAGTGTCAACAAAATAATTCGACAAAGCCTTCGTGACGCTGCCTCCGAGAGATCAAGAGCAGCTCTCCCCCTTTCTCCTTGCTCCACACATTTGCAGTGAGAGCAGCAGGCTCGGAGGGCAGCCTCCCGGCGAGGTAGAGAGAGGGGACAGCTTCCAGCTGAGGCCAGCCACCGATGGGATGTGAAAAGGGTGGGGATGAGCCCGACAAAGGAATTGGGAAAACCAAGATTTCAGCAGATGGGTGGCTTGTTTTCTTTCTAGTGCTTTGGGTGGTTAAGGGGTGGGACTCTGAGCTTGGCAGCTTGGCTAAAAGGTCGGAGCAATGCACTTGCAGAGCACTTTGCTAGACAAGCTTCTAGTGTATTGGACAGGACCTGCGGAATCAGCAACCTGACCGCTTCGCAGCTGGCCCTGTCCTTGGCACAAGAAATCAGTGGTGGCAAGATCTGAAACAGGCACGCCAGTCAACATGAGCACAGCAGGCAAAGTAAGCGGAAATGTTTTTACAAAAGTTTTTGTTTGTTTGTTTGTTTGTTTGTTTTCTGCAGCTGAGTAATGTATTTTAAATGCAGTTTCTTTGCAGGGACACCACAAATACTGGTAGCATGGTATACATGACGGTTTCAGAGAAAGCTTGTATGGTTCTGCCTTTCCTTGCAGAACGCTGTACGGTCCTAGGAAATGGTTATTTCACTCTTCAAGGCAATAATTATTTATGTATGTATTTTAAATATTGAGGCAACATAAGCTAATGGTGCTAGAATGAGAATTAAGTCACCCCAGGGTGAGCAAGCTAATTTAAATCCCTGATTGGTTGGGCTAATATAGAATATAGTGTAGAAAGTGTTCAGATAAATAAATGTATTTACCAGCTGTGTGGATTTCCATTCTGAGATCCAAGGCTGGTTCAAACTATTGTTAGCTGCTTGACATTTCCTATCGGTTTATTAATGGTTTGTCTTCAGAAAATATTGTGTTATATTTCAGGGTTTGTTTATGTTAAGACTGTCATTAAGTTTGAATAGGCATATAATGAGTCTAAGGGTTAAATTAATGAAGACTGAAGTAAGCATCACGTGCAATGCAGTGCTGAGCTGGGACTGAAATGAGAATTTACATCTTTGATAGAAAGTGATGAGAGACAGTGAGGTCGTTACCACTGCTGATGTCAGTGTATCAAGCTTCTCAGGCTACCTGAGAGATGCTAAAATACACTGAAACGTGGCAGAATCGTCAATGGACAGGAAGCCATAAAATGACTGAAGGAATGCATCTTGCTGGAACGTGCCTTAAGAAAGTACCAGGACTGTGTGCTGCTACTGCCAGCTGTCTTTACTACTCCAAAACTGAACAAAACAAGAGAGAGGGGAAAAAAAAAAAAAAAAGGCTTTCTTTAACTCTGAGATACAGCAAGTGAAAAATTAATTTTAATTCATGTGGAGGTAAAATCAGCAAGTTTGGCCCTCCATTCAGCCTTTGACTGAGCATGATAAATAAGGTATTGAGGTGGCCCTAAACCACTTCGTTTTTACCGTGTTTGTCTTGGAGTTAATCCATGAGTTACCGTGCAGATTACTTGGTCATGCAGCACAATCTTTATCCTCTGTAAAAGCATGTGTTTCTGCAACTTAATCTCCCTCTGCTGCACTGACTTGTAAGGCTGGTGGAAAGCAGGAATAGAAAAAAAGAAATAAAAATGCTGTGACTCCAAACAGTTCTTGCTGTAATAGATCAGTTGGGTGTGAACACGCAACTGTGCTGTTGGTGCATCTCTGGGATCCTGTTATGGCTGACAAAAGTTCACAGGGAATCAGCCATCAGAACAGAGCACAGTTAACCAGTGTCTAATTGTAAAGAGAGATAGGTTTGTTCTCATCAGTCCATGGTTATTGGCTACTTTTTGTTCTTCGAGCTTTGCATTTGCAAGTTGTGTAATCATTATCGTGTGGTGTGCAACAGAGTATAAACATAAAGCCCTTTTTTTTTCCAAAGAAATTTCCTTTGCCCTTTAAAATCTGATCTTTGGCTTCACTTGTAAATTTTTTACTGATCACACTGGCACTTGGCACGTGAAGTATTAAATTTAGAGCAGATGTCTCTTGAGTCTCTTTTTCAGAGCACTGTGCTCATTCCCACTTTGCGTCTGCCTGCTCAGAGCGTGCTATTTTATTTCATATGTCTATTATTTCCTAGTGCTTGTTTTCTTCATTACCAGTTGACAAGTTCTTGCTAATTAGACGTCTATTTTTACTTCAAAAGCTTTGATATGAGAAGTTGCTATTGTTCTTCACCAGAATTGTTCAGCACAGTGGGGCTACACTGCACAGGAGGCCCCCCCCGGTCATGCAGGATGCTTAGGCATGCGCTGAACTTCTTGCATTGTCAAGACGATCCCACCTGAACACTTGCAGCCAGTAGCATTTAATGGAGTCACTGTTCCCCATGAGGGAGACATGGAAAACCTTATTCCATGGCCTGGAGTCCTTTAAAGCTGTGGGATGAGCAGACACCACAAAGAGCGAGCAGGAGTGAATGTGGGAACAGAGACATGAACAAAACCAGGCGTGATCTTGGTGGGGAAGAAACATGGGCTTATATAGTCACTTTGGTATTGGATGTGTTTTTTGTTTTTGTTCACTTGTTTTTTCTCTGTAGTTTTCCCTCTACCCAAGATATGAGCAGGAATTTTGCATGTAGTGATGTAAGAATCTCTCTTGGTGTGACGACCTTCCCCATGCAAGTGCCCTTCCCTGCCCCTGTGCTCTTTTTGCAGGTTATTAAATGCAAGGCAGCAGTACTGTGGGAAGCTAATAAACCATTTTCTATCGAGGAAGTGGAAGTTGCCCCACCAAAAGCACATGAAGTTCGCATTAAGGTATTAAAAAAGATGTGTTATGAACTGTTTTCAATCTTGCTGTTAGTCACAATAATTTCTATAGATTATTAGGATCCAGTCTTGGAAAATATTCCCTAGGTGAGTAGTTACTACTCAGTGAGCTACTGTGGAACATATTTCGAGTCCGAAGTATGATTACAGGTCAGGTTTTTGTTTGTTTGTTTTTTAATAACATACCTGTAACAAGGCAAAAATCCGAATCCCCAGGAAGCAAGAATTTCTCCTTCACTTTCTTGGAATATGTGCTAGGAAATTGCTCAGCATGGCTGGGTGCCTCATTTTTTATCTGGGTATTGAGCATCTGTTACAGTCAGATGTTTTCATTTTAGTGTAGTTTCAAGTGTTATACAAGCGAGGTTTCCTCACATGGGGTCAATGGTTGCACTTGTCAAAATAAAAGCTGTAAAGGCAGACTTGAAAGTTTTTTTAAAAAATACGTCTGTGCTGAAGGCAAAAAAAAAGGCAAAATGCAATGTAGAATATTATGTAAGGCTGATTTTTTATAGGTAACATATACATGCATAAAACATAATATATAAATAATAGTCATACGATATTGTAAGTAATTTATCATCACATAATATGTTACTTTATATAATACCTACTATATGATATGACAATTTAGATAACAGGAATTAACATTTTAATTTATGGATGTATATATAAAAATATTAGGAATAATTGATTTTATTCTTTTCTTCATATATTGCTAGAACATTTATTCAGCAAGACTCCCTGTAAAGGTCAGCAGTGCACAGCAGACATTCATAAAGGGACCTTGCTTTGTAGATTAAAGCCTAATACAAATGAGGAAAATCATGAGTCTCATAATCAAAGGTGTGACTTTTGATTAGTTTCACTGTGGACATGTGACTTTGGAGAGGAGCAAGTGACTGCTCCAAATATATGGCATAAGTTGACTTCTGTACGTGACATGACAGTTAAATGCTGAAGTACTCTTGTTGTTCCTCTAAATCAGATCTTGGCCACAGGGATCTGTCGCTCTGATGACCACGTGGTAACTGGAGGACTGGTTATGCCTTTTCCAATAATTCTTGGGCATGAGGCAGCTGGTCTTGTGGAGAGTGTTGGGGAGGGAGTAACTTCGTTAAAGCCAGGTATGAAACAGCATAACGCTGAGCACAAACCCCGTGCTGAGTTTTCAGGCTCCTTTTTATGTCAAGATTGTTACGTGCATGAATATTTGGTGCCACAGAGGACAGTGTTCCAGCTTTGAGTCTTTTCAAGGATATCTTAAAGAACAGTATGTGTTATTTGTTCACATCTTTCTATGTTCCCAAACTTATTTTATTTTCAGATTTTTTGCATTCAACTTCATTTGCTTTTGGCAAAAACATCTGCACCTTGCTTTCCATCAGTGTAGTGCTTTTTCTGTAGGTTCTCTGCTCTTGGTCAGAGGAAGTCAGGTATTGGCTGAAGGTTTTGTGATCACAGTTTATACAACTAATCTCTCTCAAGAATAATAAAGGTACAGTTTATCATACCTTGGGACAAAGCACTAGACAACATGTAAAAGCAGCTTCATTCTCCTAACATCTAAATAATCTATTGACTTCAGTAGACCAGAGCCGAGGTCTGTCTATCCAATTATTTCATTTTAGAAGTATCATAACACAACTGGGATGCCCTCTGTGCTGCAGGTTTGCTTGGGTTCACTGCTGAAGTGAGCAGTGAAACAGTGCCAGCACTGCTCACCAAGGGCTCTCACCTTGCGCTGGATGGCTCTGAGCACACATCCCCACAGGATAATCCTCACACTGCATCCTCCGTGAACCACAGGCAATAGAAGTCAGCAAAAGGTGTTGATTTTCCTCTAACCTGCTGCAAGATGTGACAGGGTTTCGGTACAAATTTCCAGGATTTAACAAATTCTAACAAGGGCTAAGAAGAAATATGCAGTGAGCCAAATCTGTGTAGCAATGCTGACTTTTATCCAGGCGGTTTGTTAAACTACCTAAGGAGTTCACTTTTAACACCTCTGTACTTCTACTGCCTTTGTTTGTACTGGCTGCAGGTATGAAGTCTGTCCAAAGCAGGTTGGTATGTGTGATGAGAAGAAAGCTTATTCAAGATCTCTGATTTATTTTAACTCTAAGGAAAGATGTATATTTCAAATTTCAGTGATAGCCCTGGCTGCTTTTTCTCTTAAGTTTTGGTTCAAAAACTTGATAAATCACTCTGTTTTCTAATGTTAGCTGCCATATGTTTCCAGGTGAGCTGAAACAGCAGGTCTGAACATGCACATAATCACCTTTCTCTGATGTTGCTTAACTTACAACTCTGATTTCTAAAAAAGACGCACAAAGCTGTTTTACCAGAATGGTTACTAAGCCTACATCAAAAAGTTCTAAATAAAGTGTGGGGAGGTGGTGTGTGTGCATGCATGTGCATACATTTTATGTTCTGTAGGTCATTTTCCACTTTTTATTGGAAATCAAAGATTTCCTTTAACTTTGAACACATCAAATACTAGCCACATTTTAAAACTGCTACGTCACAAATTGATCTGCATTAGGAATTATCAGTCTAGGGATTATGATGGATGTACCATACTTTATTGTTGTGCAAAATGTACAGCAGTAAAAAATTGCACTGAGGATATAGCTGCTACTTTGCTATTCACATTGTGCTAGAGAATTACAGATGTCTTAACCTTGTGTGTATCAGTGCTTCTCTGAAAAATATTTTACCTGCTTTTACTCCAAAACAAGAGTAATAGGACAGCAAATAAGAAAGAAACACAGAGGGCTGGGAAATTAATACTTAATGTCCCATTCTTTCTACTTGCAGTTTACAGCCCTGTTATCTTAGCATATGAACCTCCTGTCCTAATGGATGTTAGTTTTTATCTCCATTTCCTCACCTATGTAGCATTATTTTAAAGTAGAAGGTGCAAAAAAACCTGCTGAATTAGTACTTGGTGAGTGGCAGCAGCTAGCAAGATTTTATGTCAGGGCTAAGACTCAGTTTTATGAAAGACACCGGGGATATTGCATGTTGAAAGTAATTGTCGTAAGTGCATTAGTGATGTCCTTTACATTAGAGAGATGGTTCATCTTCCAAGAGCATAAGGGCAGATGGCAGAAATAAGTTCAGCACTGCACTACTAGTGCACATTTTTCTGTGGATAAAATATGCTTGTTCTATGCTTTTACTTGCATGCTTTCTGCATGCCTTTTGTCTTCTTTTTTTTTTTTTAACACCCCTTTTATCACTGTTTTCTTTCTAGGAGACAAGGTCATTCCACTCTTCATTCCACAGTGTGGGGAATGCAGCGCTTGCTTAAGCTCCAAGGGTAATATGTGCATTAAAAATGAGTGAGTTTCCTGGGTTACCTGTGACCCTTATTTGATTTTAATTTACACAGAACTGACCGCGTCTAACAGATCTCATTTGCCATTATTTCTGGTTATCTTTCAAACAGCATTGGTTCAGCTGCCGGATTAATGGCTGATGGCACCACTAGGTTTACCTGTAAGGGAAAACCAGTTCACCATTTTATTGGTACCAGCACCTTCACTGAATACACAGTAGTGCATGAAACTGCTGCAGTCAAAATCGATTCTGCTGCTCCTCCAGAAAAAATCTGTCTGATCGGCTGTGGGTTCTCAACTGGTTATGGGGCTGCTCTGCAGACTGCAAAGGTAAGTACCATGAACGGTTCTGGGCCATTCAGGATTGTGTGGCCCGAAAAGAGGTCTTCAGCATGGCAGCCAGGAAGTTTAGGCTCCTTTCGCAGAGTTCAGGCTGGGAAGAAGATAGTAGTTCTTCGCCTGCCTATGTTTCTCTAGGGTACTTAGGAATCTTCAATTCAAAATCCGATTTTAAAAATATATTACTATTTGTTAGGTTTTCTCTCAGAACTCTAACTGTATTACCCCTAGAAAAATGTTATGAGATGACTTATTTTATTGTAATTTATGTCTAGGAATACAGGAAGCCTATACATGGAAAATTCAATATTTGTAGCAGTACACAAATGTGACTTTTTACAGCTGGAATTATCCCCAGTGGAGGGACACCACAGATCTTAACACCACTGGAATATAGAGCATCATAAAAAAATCTGGTTATAAACGTGAAGCAGAGTGCTCTAATGAAGACCTAGTCTCAGAAATGTATTTTACCAACAAATTACCTTAGTCACAAATAGGATTATAATAGCACAGTTGGCTACTACACTAGGAGGATATGCATATGCAAATTTCTCTTTAACGGGTGATCTCTAAGTTACAAGAATTGGATTAGGTGAAAACATGCTGATAGTAAGAAAATGCATTGCACTTTACCTGGGCTGTCACGGGATACTGTATTTATATGGTCACCATAGGTGGAAGCAGGCTCTACCTGCGCTGTCTTCGGCCTCGGAGGAGTTGGCCTCTCTGTTATCATGGGCTGCAAGGCAGCTGGAGCTTCTCGCATCATCGCTGTTGATATCAATAGTGACAAGTTTGCCAAAGCCAAGGAGCTGGGAGCCACTGACTGCATCAACCCTAAAGATTGCAAGGAGCCCATTCACAAAGTGCTGATTGGAATGACTGGCTATGGCGTGGACTACTCCTTTGAGGTCATCGGACGCATCGAAACCATGGTATGCAACCAAAAATGTCAAAAGAGGCATTAGGTTGTTAGCTCTTTCTTCTCTAACCAACTAAGCACCGAGGGTGAGGGGCTGAGAGCTGCTGGCAAATTGTGAAGCTAACTTTAAACATGTGAAATCTGGCTATCTGCCACTGAGATGTAAGGACAGAAGGTCACTCGAAAACTTTGGAAAGGGAGCTTAAATTTAGTCCCTCTATATTCTGATAGAAAGGGAGCCTAAGGAGGGTGGCTGAATTTCACATAACTCCCTATTTTCTTTCCAACAGTGTCATATCATTAATGATTAAGACAAAGTAAGGAAACAGAACAAGCTAAAACATGACAGCAGACAAAGGACATGAGCTTGAGAAATTGTTTGATGTGGCTGCAATAACAAAACATGCAATGCAAGCTGAGTCCTGAGAGAAGGAATCAAATGTTTGTGCTCCAAGTGGCAGGTCTTGCGTGACCCTGGCACGTCCCTCTCTGTTTTAATTGCAGGTTGCAGCCTTGGCCTCATGCCACTACAACTACGGAGTCAGCGTGATTGTGGGAGTGCCCCCCGCAGCACAGAACATCACTTTTGACCCCATGCTCCTCTTCAGTGGTCGCACCTGGAAAGGGTCTGTCTTTGGAGGTAAGAACTTAGAAAGATGCAATTTAACTGGCTTGGGGAGTTGTAAATCATCTTGAATCAAAGCAGATGTATCGAAATTCACTGCTTAGCTTGTCCTGTTATACTACTGATAGCTGGACATACTGCTGATAAGTATTTTGCTGACAAAGTAGCACACAGGGAAATCATGAAGGAGACTCACTTATCAGAAGTGGTTACTGGAGAGAGAAAAACAGGGAGGAAGGGGAAGGGAGGAAGAGAGAGAGAAGGGAAGAGATTAAAACATACAGAAAATGGGAGAAGGAAGGAGAAAAATGAAAAGGAGAAAAAAGGGAGAGACAAGAAAATAGGAGGGCAGGGAGAAGGGGCCTGGAGGACAGAGAAGGGGGGCAGAGAAGGAAGGGGGCACAGAAAAAGAGAGAAAGGAGGCAGGGAAAATTGTAAAGAAAAAAGGAGAGAGGAGAAGAAAGATATGTGAGAAAAGGACAAAGAGAGAAAAAGTATTAAAAGAGAAAAAAGATAGGAAGAAATGAAGAAAGGATGGGGAAGGGAGAGGAAAACAGAAAGAGGGGAGAGAGGAAAGGGGTAAAGGGAAGAAAAAAAAGGAAAAAGAGGAAAAAGCAAAAGAGTGTGGGAGGGTATTGAGAAAGGAAGAGAAGACCAAGAAAAAGACAAATGGAGAATAAGAGGGATAAAAAGACAGAGGAAGAGAGAAAGAAGAGAGAGCAGGGAAACAAGATGGAGAGTCAAGAATCCCGGAGGACACTGGCGGTCAAACCAACCTGATTGCCACAAAGGTCAGGCCCCAGCAAGCTGCCATCACTCCTAGTTCCTTCTCTTTTCTGAGCTCTTCCAGAGGATTCCTACATTCAGTGAGCCCTAGCTCACTGAACACAAAAGTGAAGGCCAGTGGAAGCTTAATTCCAACAACAGATTTTCCTTTTTGCAACCGGTTCCTCTGATAGCTTCAGCAGACACCTGAATAAAATAACAAAAGACAAATTAAATTCTTCTGGAATTGAATCCTGCTATTAGAGAGAGCTTTATTTAGTACTGCTTCTAAGAAAAATAAATACCTTGCTGCCCTATTTCGTCTAGGCAATCAAGTTTCTAGCTACCAACATAGATGCCATCACTGTGGCTTTTTTATTACGTGTTACTGAGGGCATGACGTATCAATAGACAGCCTGAATCAGTACTTCATGTGGGAAAAAGGTAGTATTATTTCAAGATTCAAACCAGAAACTTAGTTTTGTATCAATAAAGCACTTGCTGGGTGTGCCATATGCATTCCACTCCACTGTAGATTAGCCGCACTTACACACAGCATCATGCTTCCTCCTGGCACTCTGTATTACAAAGGTAAAGATATACTGCAATGTTTCATCATGCTATTCTGCTGTAGAAAGTTTATCTAAGAATTTAAGTCCCTGTTTTTCCCATTTTCACAAGCATTTAATGGTTTGTTGTACATTGCCTGTGGATTTCTTTCAGGCTGGAAGAGTAAAGATTCAGTCCCCAAGCTGGTTGCTGACTACATGAAGAAAAAATTTGTTCTGGAGCCATTAATAACCCACACCCTTCCTTTCAGTAAAATCAACGAAGGATTTGATCTGCTAAGGGCAGGGAAGAGGTAAACACTGCTTAATTATAAAAGTTCTGTGTAACTAATGTAAATGACTTATCAAGAACTGCACAGGAACAGAATATGACTGACTTCATGACAGAGAAAGGTGAAAGCAATGCACTCTTCCCCTGAATCTTGCCCAGCAGTGTGTGTCCATGAGTTGCAGCTGTGGTAACAAAGGGAGCAACACCTTAGCTTTTGACATGTGAGGGATGTTTTCTTTCCTTCCAGAGGAACTTTCAGATTCTGTTTTCTGTCTAGTTCGAGCAAAAAGTCTGAGTGGCAGAGGGAGAAAAACCCATGCAGATCAGCAAATCAGTGCTTTGGAAAGGAGCAAGCAACCCAAGGAAACTGAAAATGTCAATTTTCAGAGCACCAGAAGTCAGTTACCTCACATTCCAGGAAACATTTTGGGATGAGGAACAGGAACACAGAAATAACCTACGTTTAGTGGAAAAGCAACTTACCATTCTTCTTATGAGTTAGGGAACAGAGTCCCAGTGCAATTAGTCCTAAAGTCACTGGGTAGCTTGCCCTAAACTTTAGAGCTTTTCAAAAGGGAAACTACTTGGTGTGTATACACAACTAGTATTTGCAGACTCAGAATTTGGCTCTCATGCATTGTCAAATATTGTGAGTTCAACTCAGACTATGTTTCACTGGATGTTGAAATCAGAAATATTGTTTGCTAGAGATGTTTGACAAAGATTAACCACAGCAATAATTGAGAATTCTTGTTGGCAGAAGTGGGAAATACCTTTGTGTATTTTAATACATGTGGGGGCTACCTTTTTGAAGGTTCTAGCTCTTCATAACTTACAGTCTGGAGAATGATGTTGATGTTTTCATTGTCAGTTGCTAGCAATTTTTTAGGCATTACTTGCTCTAAACATAAAAATCTCGTAACAGATGAAGAAGAATTTTGCCCCTGATGCTTTCTTTTAGGTTTGTTCCCAGGTTTTAACTATGCAGCACTTACTCCGTTTTCTGACTGTCCTTATTTTAGACATGCTGCAAATGTCAGTTTTGGATTTTAGTGTGGCAAACAGGGGAAGCGGCGAGGACACAGCCACCATCAGTTTTGCTAAAATACCAACAGTCTACCTGAAGACAGAGACATGTTGCCCCAATCATTTACTCAGTCAAACATTTTAGTGTTTACTAGATGGAATAGTGTTCACAGTGTTCTGCATAGAGCATGCAAGAATCACACTGCAGTGTACCTATGATTGCTTAGCCAAGACCATTAGAAAGTTCAGATTGCCCTTTTAAACCCTTGCAAGAAAGGGAATTAACCATCTTTCCTGATTATCTCTGATCTATGCACATTGTCCCCATACCTTAGGCCAGCTGCACTCTAACAGATGAGGGGATGGAAGCCAACCCCTACTTTTGCAAAATGAAATTTCTGGCCCCTTTCGTCCATCATCCATACCAGAAATCAACATATCCTGCTTGAGAAAGGAGCCACAATAGAGCTCAGTTAATTATTTTATTGCAGGTTGTTCCTGATCAGAAAAAGAAAGAAGAAAAAAAAAAAAAAGCCTCAAAAAGTGAATGGGAATGCTCATACCCTGGTTGTATTTTTTTTTTAGGTTTACTGTAGCAGGTTTATCTCCACTTACAGCCTATAATTTGAGGGGGTTTAAAATCAAATTAACCCCTTCTAATGGAAAGAATATGCTTGTCTTTCCAATGCTGAAGGTCCCACTACCCTCCTGTCAGCCTTCAGATCTGTTCTCCTACCCCCTTTCTTTCCTCATTTGATACCAAGTATATTCAGCTTGCTGGACCTTGCTCCATCATTTTCCTACAAGCAGAGGCAGGGGAGGTGAGGAGTACCCTGGTTAGCAGTAATAACCTAGATTTTCAGAGGAAACAGCAGTATTGTGCTGATGTTGTCACAGGGGTTTTCTACAGTCACTAACTTGTCATTTCATATTGCAGTATTCGCAGTGTCCTGACGTTTTAGGATTCCCAAATGATAAACAGCAGATGGCTTAGCTGCAGCACAAACGTCATTATCCTCCAATACAACGGATACAAATTGTAAAATAAGACATTTCTGAAAGATCTGCCACCATCACCCTTGAATAAAAGGATCAAGCTCAACATCCAGACTTCAAGCACAGCATTTAGAAAGAAAATAATCATTCCTTCTATTTCAAAGCAGGAATCAGGAAAAATCTCTGTATTGTGCAGCAATTTTCTTTTAATAACTAATGATACCACCATACTTGCTTCTGTCACAGGTATTATGAAAGGTTTGGCTTTATTCAAACAGGTTTTAACAGGCAATCTTTTAATAAAAGGAAAAAAAAAAAGCAAATGTTTCTTTGGATCTTAATAAAGCTGCAAGTTTAACAGTTCACACCCCAGGAAATTAAAGTACTGCTCAATAAAACTCTAAGTATCCATCCTGAATGATTTTAGCATCCTCTTATTCCATTACCTGGTAGGCAAGGAAAATATGGCAGAGATTAGGATTTCTGGGTGATGTGGGACCGTTCGTTTGAACTAACGATTTCAGTGATAATTAAGTAAATCATAAACTGAGGTACGGGAGAATGGCTCACCGCTGGATATTTTACCAAATTAATACTTCCAAGCATTTTATGAAGAATGGTTGTGTTATGTTTTGTTTTTTAAATTGTGTAACTTTTCAGTTGTTTTAGATCTGTTGCCAATCTACACAGGGGTGTCTGATGATTGGAAAACTGAGAATAAATATATGAATGTGCATCAATTGCTATTTGTTTCCATTAAACAGAGGGAAGGGTGCCAGACCTTTAAGTGTGAATACAGAAGAAGAAACAGGAGACAGGTAGCAGTGTGCTAGAGATCAAAGAAAGAATCATAATGCCTTCTGCATCTGTAATACGGAAACATGAACAGAAGCTATTTCTATCTTGGAAAACATGGTCAATATTGACTTATCTTTTAAACGAGATGATAGTCACTTACAACACTAATCAGAGCTTGCACGGTAGCTGAGTAAAAGAGCCTGTGATAGAAGAAGACAGTGTGCTAATGATGACTTAGCTGTTTGTGGCAGCAAAAAGGGGCCTCGAGCAGCCCAGCAAGGTTAATGATTTGAAAACAGGTTTGCTAAGAGATTAGACCTTAACAGAAAGAGCTGCTTAAATATGTGTGTGTATGATAAATTCAGTTTACATTGCAATTAAGACCCAAATTCCAATCATTTGCTTCTGTGTGCTTGCCTGTGTAGTCAGGTCTGAAGGTTTTTTTATGGACCATAAAATAATTCTTTTTAGGTGCAGTTCAGCTAAAGAATTATCTCTTCCAGGGCAGGCTGCGTGTGAGACTGCAGCATGAACTGGATCACCGAAACATTCGAAACAGAGGGAGAGGGGTTTTAATTCTCCTTTAACTGATCTCATCTGGAGTAACATGGACTCAGTAGAAACAAGAGCGTCTCAGTTCACAGGGTAACAGAGAAAACATTTTCTGTGGGGCCAAAACTAATTTACTGTATCAGCTAAGAAACATCTAACTCATGATCTAAAGAGAAAACAAAGGTTTGTTTATACTTAGCTTGTGGGGATAGAAAGAAGTACGGAGAGGTAAATTATCCTCCCTGTGCAAGATAAATGGTGTTTCTGTGGCATTCCCTATTTCTTGAAGATTAGAAAATATAATAATAGGATCCAGAGTGGAAGATGAAAAAAAAAAAAGGCAAAACAAAAACTGAGCTAGAGAATACGGTACAACAAACCTCCTTGCTTCTGTCCTGTTCAAGAGCATGCAAAGTCCATTTCTATTCCCTGTCTCCCAAGCATAGTAAACATCTGCTAGTAGCATCTTTATGGGTTTACTGGTTGGGGTCTGGAACAATAAACTCTGAAAACATTCTGATTTGAACTCCTGCTCTTGACCAAGCCCCACACCTTGGTGGACACAGATCTGAGAGAACGAAGGGCGTGAGCAGAAGGGAAACTGCTTGCACAACTGGTTGCAAAGTTACACAAATGTGTCCTTGGAAAATCATCCCTTCCTGACACACTCTTCTCAGTACCCAGGGGAAAACAGCTGTGATACCACGGAGAGCTAAGCTTTACTTCAAAAGGCCAGCAGCCCAGCAGGCCTTTGTGGTGCAGGCCCTTCTCTCCCACTGCCTCCCAGCACAAGGAGCTGAGCGCGAGGACCTCGACGGCTCTGCTGCTGCTGCCGGCTGCCACCTTGCGCGCTGATGCATGAAATGCCTTGCGCACTGACACAGCAAATGCCTTTCACACCGACACACCAAACTGCCTTGCATGCTGACACACCAAGTGCCTTGTGAAGTGGTAAGAAATGCACGGTACATCTCAGGACACTGAGGGAGTTAGGAATGGGTGATTCACAAGGCAGAAGAGTACTTTGCTGTCTTAAGGAGATCTTGTGGATTTACTATTTGTCTTATTTATTTTGGAATAAGAACATTGGGCAGACCTTTTTGTTTTTGCATATATACTGAATTAAAACATGAAGCTTCTGCTTGCAGGTGTGTAAGAGCATGTGCAGTCATCTCTGACCATTTTCATCTTTCTAATGTTAAAAGTTTCCCATCCAATACTGGTCCAGTTATGGAAGTATTAATAAGGAAATATTAGAATCGTTATAATTTTTATTGATTGGTAGAAATATGGTCTGATGAGAAATGTGTATGACTTAAACTCCAAGCTAAAACTTGCACACTGGTAAAAGATCAACCAAACATGAGGTTGCTTTGTGGTAGGGCTTTAAAAAATGTGAAGGGAGATTACCATCAGCCTGATTGATGGCCTCCTGTGATGCCAGGTAACCCAAGTGTCCCCCTGTGCCATAATCTGCATCCTAAAGTACATCTTGAAGAGTATTTGGGTCAGGATTCTGTGTGTGCTCCCCGTGCTACGATTCTGGCCACTTGGGGAAATTATTGGTGGTAAGCCTTACTGAGAGATTAGTTATTTGGTATCTGCTATTCTGATTCACAGGATATGTTGAGTGGTGTCTGTCAAGGTTCTGTTGTTGTCTGAGCCCAGTTAGTATCTCTTATTGAGTGACTTCTATGTCAGATTGGAGTACGCTCGGTATGTATGCTGATAGCGAGAGACTTCCAGGAACACAGAAAGAGATGCTTTTAAAGAACTGGGATGCAATTCAATAGCAGTAATTGTGAAATTCTAGGTGTGCAAGTGTAATGATCAGTGCAAGATGCAGAAAAATGCCCGCAAGAAGTAGTGGATGATAAAGTGAGCAAGAGTTGGCAACCCCCTGCTATATGGTTTGGCTGTGGAAACAGGGATGCAGTTGTCAGGACAGAAGGAAGTGCTTCATGGGAAAAAGGGAGAGGGATGTAATAATGGTCTTTGGGGCCATAAAAAGCGGCTATGAGGTTGAGCAGGAGGTGTGTTCTCCCCAAGGACATTATACTTTAACAGTATGATGCACTTTGAAATGATAATGGAATAGATCATCACTTGGAGGCCTTCAAGCACAAGTTCTCTTTCAGCAATGATCCAGAAAATTGATCCTGTACTGGGAAGAAGAGCTCATCTAAAAAGGTCTCTCAAGAATAATCCAAGCTCTGTTTTTAAGTGATTTAATTACTTTGATACTCTTTATTTATTTATTCTATCCCCCCCACAGCAATTTCCAACAAACTTGCAAGGTGTTAAGTAGGCTGTTTCGTGCATCAGCATGCAAGGCATTTTGGCGTGTCAGTCTGCAAGGCATTTGCTATGTCAGCGTGCAAGGCATGTGGTGCACGAGTGTGCAAGGCATTTAATGCATCAGCATGCAAGGTGCTTGCTGTGTCTGCATGCAAGGTGTTTACAGCTCAGAGGCATCAGCAGGGGAGGGGGCAACTGAAGTTGCTCAGTGCAGAGAAGAGGGGTGTGATGGCGGGGCCTGGGGTGCAAGGCAGAGCTCCTGCCTGCCGAGGCCCCTGCTGTTCGCAGCACTGCGTGGGAGCATTTGAAAAAAGCTTTTACTTGTGCAGCTCTCGCAGGGCATGAGAGCACAGGCAGCAGCAGCAGAGCCGTCGAGGTCCTCGCACTCAGCTCCTTGTGCCTCGCGCAGGGAGGCAGTGGGAGAGAAGGGCCTGCACCACAAAGGCCTGCTGGGCTGCTGACCTTGCTCGTCCTCCCTCGGCTGCGTCCCTCAGAAGAGCAGGACCGTGCGGACGCTGGAAAGGGGAAGAAGGGAGCAGTTACCAGTGGTGCTACCGCAGTGCTCAGGAGCAGGCGGAGGGGCAGGCAGGTGTGGCCGGGACCAGCCACCTCAGCTCTCACCCAGCCTCTGCTGAACTCAGCAAGGGTGCTGAAGGGAAAGCCTAAAGCACCCCGTTCCACCCCACAGCTCCTGTGCATCAGTCTGAAGGCACAGTCTTCCCCTTTCTGCGGTCGCTGTGAGGTCCCCACAGATGCCCCTTCCTCCTCACTCCGCTTTGCCCACCCCATGCTTTCGAACACTGCAGCGAGGTGTGGGGTCTGAGGGGCTGCGCCGGGGCTGCAGGGTCTCTGCTGTGCTGAATCCCAGGGAGGAGCATTCCCTGTGAGGAGGGCAGCCTCTTCCCTCCGTCTTACAGCACGGCCTCCCGCCACCCGGATGGGGGCCCTGCCTGCTGGCAATGCTTGGGTGCTGGGTGAGGGCAGGGAGCCGGGCGCTGCCTCCCGGAGTGCCTGGAGCGCTGCCCTGCCAGACAGAGGCCGTGCTCACCGTGCCTCACTCCTGCGAGTCAGATCCTCACCTTTTGCCTGCGCGTAACAATTCAAATCCCTCGTTGATTTTAGTGATCGGCAGCGTGTGCGTGATCAGCAAGTCAGAGTTAAATTTCTTCTCCAAATAGCTGGAGACTAGTTTGGGGATGGAATCTCTCATCTTCCAGCCTAGAGAAGGGCGAGAAAGCACCTGCAGTGAGTGGCTGGAGAAATGCTGTTATGGAGAGGGAACAATGGTGGCGTTGTCTGGTGCCAAAGTCTATCAAGAGTCCTCTGAGATGAATACAGGAGCAGACAAGGAGTTCAGCGAGGAGTTCACCAGGCTTTTCTGACCTTTTAGCAACAACTCATAGAGAGTTTCAGAGTCTTTCCAAGCTCAAAACACTCACAGTGACCAAGGGGCTCCTGGATAATGACTGTGAGGGAGTTTCTTCTGCCCTACCTTGTGACATTGTGACTTGGGAAAAGGACTGTCAGGGGAGGGGTTCTTTGCATATATGTATGTTTTTATATATGATTATTTGTATATATATATATATAATTTGTTTTTATTTATTATATTTATTAATATATATATATATACACATATATATATGTACATATGTATATATGTATATATATATATACATATATATATATATATTAACCCTTAGAGGGCAACTGTTCTACAGATAGTTTGGGAATTACTGTGAAAAGACAAGACTGAAATGTCTGAAATCTTTTCCTTAGTTTCATACCTCCAAGCAGAGTCCCTTTACAGGTTCGGCCACTTAGAAAAAGCAAAGGATCGATGGGAACCACTGAACCAGAAGGTAATACTCCAACCACCACGCAGACACCAGTGTTCATATTGCAGGAGGCCAGGGCAGCAGTCTGATGGGACAGGCAAGAGAATCAGACACACTTACGGGAAATACATTCTTTCTTTTCAGCTGTCTGCCACCCACTGCTATCTAAAAACCGACAGTCTTTTCTGTACAAGACTGTGAAAGCACCATCCTGTTTTGAGACTCCTATGTGAGCCAGCAGGTTGCCTTTCTGGGCAAAGACAAGCCCCACAGTGCTGGCACCAGGCAAGAAAGCTCATGCTATGGTGAAATTTGCCCTGATGGCATGCTGTGAATGAGCTGGAAAGGGGCACCTGTGTTAGAAGGCCACATACCATGGTATCAGCTGTCCCGATAACCTCGAAGGAGTAGTCCACGCCGTACCCGGTCATCTCGGTGAGCACCTCCTGAACAGGCTTCTTGAAGTCCCGAGGGCTGATGCACTCGGTGGCTCCCAGCTCCTTGGCCCTGGCAAATTTCTCCTTGTTGATATCAACAGCGATGATGCGAGAAGCCCCGGCCACCTTGCAGCCCATGACAACGGAGAGGCCAACTCCTCCGAGGCCGAAGACGGCGCAGGTGGAGCCCGGTTTTACCTGCACGACATGGGGCCGGGTCAGCCTCCCGCGGGAGGAGGAGGTTTCTGTAGCAGAGCATTTCTGTGGGTGCGGAGGTGGCTGTGGGGTGCTTATTCTTGACACGGCTGGATACCAACCTTGGCAGTGTTGATGGCAGCCCCGTAGCCTGTGGAAAAACCGCAGGCCAGCAAGCAGACTTTCTCCAGAGGCACAGCAGGATCTACCTTGGCAAGGGTGATCTCCGGCACAACAGTGTACTCTGCAAAGGTGCTGATCCAGAGGAAGTGGTGGATCTGTTTCCCTCGGCACGTGAACCTGCTGGTCTTGTCGGGCAGCAGGCACTGCGACACGGAGAGGCTGTCGGGAGCACGTGCACGTGTCGCACATCACACAAAGCACTCCCGTGTGTGGCAGAACTGCTGACAGCCAAGCCTGTGTGGGTAACGGGGAAGGGGAAGCAAACTCACTGTGACTTCAGGCAGTAGTTGGAGTCAGGATTCTTGCAGAAGCAGCATTCCCCACACTGAGGAAGGCCAAAGAGGATGACTTTGTCTCCTGGAACAAAGCAGAGCCAGCGTTAGGTGCCTCTCGCTCGGCAGCCTGGAGGGTGCCGCCTGTCACAGTGCCTGATGGCGGCAGCCTGGCATGAACCCTCTGCTTTCTCTGTCCGCAGGACATGTTGAGAGCCTGACTCGGGCACTCTGGGGAGCAGATGAGGAAAGTGTGTCCAGTGTCACCTGTGTGCAGCCAGTCACAGCTGTAGGCTGCTGGGGGCTATTTCTGAGCTCTGGGCAGCCCCATGGGCTTCGGCAGCTGAATCCTGAGTGTGAGCTGGTTACCTGGTTTCACAGAGGTCACTCCTTCTCCAATGCTCTCCACAATGCCAGCTCCTTCATGGCCAGGGATGACTGGGAAATCTATATTAGGAAAGGCACCTTCCAGAACATGGTCATCTGTGCGACAAATCCCTGTGGCCACTATCTGTTTGGAGAGGAAAGAGCAGGTGAGCTGTAGAAGGAGCCTTGTCTTTTTTTGAAGCCAGCAGTTAGATGTAATTTCTTTGGGTGTCACCACGGTTGGTGCTGCTGCCTCATGCTGGTACGTCTGTGCCCAGGCCAGGCACAAGCCCTTCTGCTCAGGCTGAAGGCTTTGCATGGCTTTCCTCTGCACTGTGCTGCAGGGGCTGGGGATTACTTGGTGGCATTTGTCTGGCTCTCTGGTTTCTGGGAATGGGAAGTCCTGAGTGGCTGTGTCTGAACTAGCATGGTGTAACTTAGCAGGAGAGAACATATTGCTGCCCTTTGCACTGTTTTGATACTGAATTTGATAATCCAGTGAAGACTGTCCTTTTCTGTTGACCTGAATAGCATCAGTGCCAAAAGCTGGGGAGATGTTTGTGACAGGTAGGGCATGGGACAGCTACTGGCAGGTGTGAGCAGTCTACCTTCCCAGAGCACGGCTGTGCATAGGTCTGTGCCTTTACCTACAAGCTGGCACGTTCCAAAATGGTTTGCATTTAATCAGATTATCGGTCTTTTCCCTAGAAGAAAGAAATTGCAGCTAGCATTCGTGTTTGGCAGTCCTTGCTTTTACCTTGACACGGACTTCACGCGCCTTTGGAGGTGCAACCTCCACCTCCTCGACAGAGAGTGGTTTGCCCACTGCCCAGGCAACAGCAGCCCTGCATCGGATAACCTGGAAGGAGAGGGGAGTTAGGCTGCTGGGGAGCTTTGCCTTCAGCATGGGGTGGGGAAGGTTGTCGGACGAGCCTGTAAAGCGGTGCGAGGCGGCACACTGACACACGTGCTGCTAGGGCTGGACAAGTGCCCTGGGTGCTCCCTGGGGACTTGCTGGGGGCGCTGGGAGAGCAGGAACACAGCGGTGCCCCACTGCATGCAAAGCCAAGTAATGCTCAATAGGCATGGGCCTGGTGTGAAATCTGAGCTACAGAGACAAAGTGACCCTTCGCTGTGGGGCTCAGCCAGCGTTTTCCCCAGCTGTGTGCATCCAAGAGGGGCGAGCTGCAGCTGGGAAGGAGTTAGTTGTGCTGGGAGCAGGGCTGAGTGCTGGAGGTAAGTGGCCAAAAGGCTGCAACACCCCAGGGCTGACAACAGGGAATGTTGTCTTGTTCCCAGGAGCTGGCTGTTGGTAGGCACAGCCCCGGGGAAGTACCAGACTCTAGTTCTGCCCTGGCCTGTCTCCTTCCATGACCAGTGCAGCAGCCTGTTATTTTTCGGGGATCCTACAGTCTCCCCGCTGCACCACCAGGCAGATGAGGAGAGGACCATGGCTCTTGTGGAAGGAAACTGGATCCCACCCCATGCGTCTAGTGATCTAGTGAGGGGGTCTGGAGCAGAGAGGCAGCTGGCACCCAGGGAGCATCCACAGCAAAGCGGCTGCCTGGTTTTCCCCAGGATAAGGCTGCTGGAAAGCTCACCCCTGCTGGGGAAGCATCACCCTGTCTGGCAGCGAGCAGAAGCAGGTAAAGAGTTGCTGCTGTAGGATGTGGAGCCACATCAGGCACAGGTCATCAAGTCTAGGAAGCCGCTCAGCACTACAGGAGGCAGGGGCCGAGTGTGGCTGGCTATTCCCCCACCAAAGAGCTTTGTATCTATCCCCTTAAAGCAGGAGCGCCGGGTAGGGTTGAGCAGGAGGGCACTTTCCTGGTTCTGTGTTTTCAGCCCTGAGCTGAGGGGCAGAAGAGAAGCGGAGCCCAGAACCTTGCACACATCCTAGCAAGCTGCAGCTGAATGAAAGCTGAGGCTTGTGTGGTGCTGAGATGTTTGGGGGACTTGGGGGAGTCAGGGCAATGGTGGTGTGCAGCACAAGTGTGCAGGCTGAGCCATTCCCGGAGCATCTCCGCAGGAAGGGGGAAAGGGAGAAAGGCAGCGAGTATCCTTACTTTTCCAGAAGTTGCCATGTGGTGTGAGAGGAGCCGGCAGTGGCGCAGGCTGGAGGTGAGCTGCCGTCTGTCTGGCCGGACCTGCACCTCGCGTCGAGGCCCTGAGAGCTCCTGGCCCCGCGGCTGCGGCTGAAGGGTGAAGCAGGGAGCGCAGCGGGTGTTCTGGCGAGGGACCAGAGCTCGCCGGAGAGCGGGAGGTTCCCCTGTGAGCAGGGAGTCCCCTGTGCCCCCTGAAAGGCACAGCCTCCAGGTGCTGGTGGCCGGGGTGGAGGGAGGAGACTCATAGCACCACTCGGGCTTCCACTCCTCGCCAAGGGGCAACCTTTGGCCGGGCAGCAGCTCACCCCCAGCTATTTGTGAAAGGATTAATGATTACAGAAGAAAAGAAGACCTTGAAAACATGGTATGGTGAATAAACATGCCTGGCCTTTTGGAGTAAAGCTTAGCTCTCTGTGGTATCGCAGCTATTTTCCCCTGGGTACCAAGAAGACTGTGTCAGGAAGGGACGATTTTCCAAGGACACATTTGTGTAACTTTGCAACCAGTTGTGCAAGCAATTTCCCTTTTCTGTGAGTGCCCTTCGTTCTCTCAGATCTGTGTCCACCAAGGTGTGGGGCTTGCTCAAAATGTAGGAGTTTGGATGTGTGGGAACTGCTGGAGGCCCAGGGAAGGAAGGGCAGCCAACGGAGCAGCTGAGGTGAAGAAGCCAGTTCCAGGTTTGGGAGCCACTTCTGCACTTGTGAAGCCTCCTGGGGAGGTGTTTGGTCTGCCTGGGAGTGCTGGTGATGTAGGATTTACTGTGAATAAGGATTTTTAGAATGTGCAGATTATATACAGCTATACCCTTAGGAAATCGGTGGGTCACAGTGTTGTCATGCCCGAATGGATGCAGCCCAAGGATACGGTTTGCTTTCTGGGCTGCAAGTGCACATTGGAAGCTCATGTTGAGCATCTCATCAACCAACACTCCCAGCTCCTTCTTTTAAGGCTGTACTCAATCCATTCTCTTCCCAGTCTATATTTGTGTTTAGGGTTGCCTCAGCCCAGATGCAGGACCTTGCACTTGAAGGGCCTTGTTGAACATTGTGAGGTTTGCCCAGGCCCACCTCCAGCATGTCGACTGTACCACACAGCTTGGTGTCGTCAACAAACTTGCTGAGGGTGCACTCGATCCCACTGTCCGTGTCACTGACAAAGACATTAAACAGCGCTGGTCCCAGCACCAACCCCTGAGGAACACCACTCATTACTGATCTCCACTTGGATGTTGAGCTGTTGACCACAACTCTTTGAGTGTGATCATCCAGCCAATACCTTACCCTCCAAGTGGTCCATTCATCAAATCAATGTCTTTCCAATTTAGAGACAATGATATAATGGAGGACAGCGTCAGATGCTTTGCAAAAGTCCAGGTAGTGGAAACCTTGTGCAGTCAAGGTTAGCTACCCACCAGGACAGAGATTCCGCAGCCTTTCTGGACTCTGGTTCTGTCTGAGCACCCCTGTGGGGACAAGCTTTTCCTTTTTGCTGGCTGGACTGTCTCCACCTGCAAGCATGGGCCTGGTGCCGCTCACCTTTCTGCCACAGAGCCCCTCAGAGAAGACGCAGGCTTCATCTTCTCTACTCCCTCCCAGCAGGCAGCTGCAGGCAGCTGTCAGGTCCACCCTGAGCCTTTTCTCCTTCATGCTGACCAAAGGAGTTCCCTCAGCCTGCCCTTGTATGCCGTGTGCCCCAGCCCATCACTCCCTCGTGTGCCCTGGGCTGGGCCCACTCAACACCCATCAGTATCTTTCCTGTCCGGGGGAGACCAGAAGGGATCCCGGAGTCCAGGTGTAGTCTCAACAGTGACAAAAAAAGATCAGAGAGGAAAGCAGTTTTACTGTTTTTTATTATTATTGTGGTTGTTGTTATAATGCATTTATTATTTTTATTATGATTATTCTATCAGTTTGTTGCCCCATCCTGGGAAGAACCGGTACCCAAGCACCTTGAAGGGACTTTACGCCACACTCCCGCTCTTCTTCCTGGCAGGCCTGAAGCCTGCTGCTTCTGCAGAGGAACAGCTGTCTGCGTGCCCATTTCGAGGGATCTGCTGCTGTTCTCTGTGCACCGCCATGCAGGGCCAGGCTTCGTCTTCAAGCACCTCCTGGGCAGCCTTCTCGTCCTCAGACCGAGACACCCCACGCCCAGCGTGGCCTTCGGAGGGCTTCTCCTGTCGCCCGGTGCAGCAGCCCAGAGGAAGCCGAGTGCGCTCTTGCCCAGAGCTTGGGACTCCGTGGAGAAGAGGTGGCACCTCTACGGGAGAGGTGGGGGTGGGGGACGGGGTGGGATGGGAGTGGTGGAAGAGGCCATCGTGCAGGCAATGCTGCATGATGGTAAAGGGATGGCCTCTTCCCCCTGCTTGTGGAGGCAAAGGCAGGGCTGGGAGTACGGAGTGGTCTGGGCGGTTCTGTGATGACGATGTTTCTGTCTTGCTGGTGGGAGCCCTGGCACGATGGTGTTGTGCCACATCAGATGGGTTGGAGGTGGATCCACCTCCATCAGCTCTTCATCCTCCACAGGTGGATCCACCTTCATGGGCTCCATACCATCTGCTGTGGCAACTCCGCTGGTGCTCCTCTGCCTCCACTTCCACTTGGGTTTCATAACCCAATTCACCTTTACCCCCCAAAGGGGTGGGCAGCTTTCACACCAGGTCCTCTTCAGTCTAGCCATGGTTGGAAGTCGCCAGAGGGACAGGCAGATCAGCTAGTGATGGGTCAGGCACAGGGGCTTTTTATAGGTCCAGGAACAAAGCAGAGGAGCAGATGCCACTGTGACATCAGGAAGCCTCTGGGATTGCCGCAGTGATGGTGCACTATGCCCCAGGCCCAACATGGCCATGTTGGGAGGGGGCTTCTGCAGCCTGGTGACATCAGGAAGCCTCTGTGATGGCCGCAGTCATGGCGGGCCATGCCTCAGGCCCAACATGGCCATGCCCTTGGAGTGTGAGGAGGTGCCATCTCTTGTGCCCTGAGCCCAGTGGGAGAGGGGAGGAGAGGGACTTGCCTTGTCTAGGCTGCTGTGCAAGCACAGCACAACTCAGGGAGTCTGTTGGAGGGCATCTCACGGCACTTGGAGGACAACCAGGTGATCAGGCCCAGTCATCATGGCTTTATCAAAGGCAGGTCCTGCTTCACAGCCTGATCTCCTTCTACAACAAGGTGATGTGCTCAGTGGATGGGGAAAAGGCAGTGGCTGTGGCCTACATTAAGGCTTTTGACACCATTTCCCTCAGCATCCTCCTGAAGAAGCTGGCATCTCAAGGCCTGGGCAGTTGTATGCTTGCTTGGATTAAAAATGGGCTGTGTGGCCAGGCCTAAGGAGTTGTGGTGAATGGAGTTAAAATTCAGCTGGAGGCCAGTCACTAGTGGTGCCCCCCACGGCTCAGTGATGGGGCCACTTTTCAATATCTTTATCAGTCATCTCAGCGAGGGGATCAACTGCACCCTCAGTTAAGTTTCCAGAGTGCTACTCTGCAAGTTAGGCGTGAGTGTTGATCAGCTCAAAGTAGGAGGACTCTGCAGAGGGATCTGGGTAGGCTGGACCGACAGGCATCATACACCTAGTGCCTTTTGACCTCTTTTGTGCAACTCTTATCCCAGTCAACAGCCCTTTGAGCTTCTGGAAACCCCTCAGTACGCTCAGCAATTACACAGCACATCATGAACACACAAATGAGTTATTAAAGGTTAACAAATCCCATTTTGCTGCCAGTTTACAGTCATGTTTGCACACAGAACTTACTTTGCACTGCTGTAAAAGTCACCTTTAATTCTCTTCATTACTTTTAAAGTATAAAACATTAAGGCTACAGGTAATTTGATGACACCTCAAGATCTCATTATGTTTTGATTGAGCTTCAGCAGTCCCCTTCCTAGAAAACACTACAAGTTCCACCCAATAAACTTTGACGAAACAAAATCTGGTTGCTACAAAATAAGTCTGCCTTGAGTCATTTATAACTTGCACTTTACCAGTTATTCATTTTGTACTCTTCATAAGAAAAATTGCTAAGCGCTGCAGAGTACCGGTATTATGGCAGTGCCACCTGGCGGTTACCTCCTACCACTTTCTCTGTGTGCTGCTGATCAACTTTTCCTGGCCAGGATTTCCACCAGGACCAATGCTATATGCATCAATATACTAGAATCAACCCATAAAAGAACCATCCTTTGTGGTTTATTTGATTTTTTTTTTTTTAATCAAAGAGCTAAAAATATTAACCATGAACATCCCCAAATGACTCATTTTCATTCCTAAAATATTAAAAATCATTCACTATCCCAGCTTCTTGCATCTCTACTGAAAAAAAATCATGATCATTTTACACATTTCCATATTTATTTCCATTTTCCAAGCAGCTATGACTTGTGAAAAACGCACTCCACAATCAATAAGAAATAAGATTGTAAAGTAGGTATGTTTATTCAGCACTGGGCAGCACGGGGGGTAGTCCCACCAAAGGTGTGCATACCTGTCATGGCAACTTGCCATAGTCATATGCATCAAAGAGTTACATATGCATGAAGTTTCACAATATGTCTATACATATTCATAACCTGTCCCGCTTCATATTAAAATTAGTTCCAAGTAGTCATTTCCATGAACTCCTCCCATCTGTGCTTGCACAGTGTCTCCTGGTGGTGGTCGTCGGGGGTCGTGGGAATGAAGGTTGATGACTCTTCCTCATCACCGCTAGCTGACCTCTTGTCTCTGCGCAGACTCAGTTGCTCTTTGGCTCTTGTCCATCCGCAGGACCAGTTTCTACCAGTTTCTTAAGACAGGCTCACACTCTTATTAGGAGACTGACCTTGGTAAGGGGCCCAAGGCTTTTTGCTTTAGTTAATTTGCACAATGCACCATAGTTAGCAAAGACACTGAGTAGAATCCTAGTTTAATGTTGTCAGCGCTCTATCTCTGCTTGATAAGATTCTCCTAACTCCCTCTCTCAGCTATAGATGTATTTTACAGAAATAAATAGTTGCTTTGAAGAACAATATGAGTTTCTATTTCTTTTGAATGCTGTAGCATTCAAAAAAAGTATCTTCCAGTACTTCATAGGAGAAGGTAGGAGAGCCTAAATCAGAATTCAGAAAGCTGGTTTGGAGAGCAATGCCCCACAGAAAGACTGCTTTACTCAGGTACTCACAGCTGTAATTTCTAGATCTGCCCTGTTCCACTTGCACACGGGAACTTGCAGAATGAGGGCACACGTTATCACAGGTTCAACAGGGTTGATCTAATGCAATATATCTATAAAAACTATTAAATCACATTGGTCTTATTTGGGAAATTGTGTTAATGGGAGGAAAAAAAATACCTCTGGGGCAATCTAGCACTGATTCTGTTTGTGGAAATGAACCAGGTGATGTTTCCCTGAGGGCATCTCAGTTTTTCCAGCAGGTAGGTGTGTCGGTCCCCTCCTCTCCACCCACACCTTGCCACTCTGTTAAGCAGTGTGAGGTGGCAGGCAGCAGTTACATTGCTGCCACCTTCCCGTTCCAATGCTGGCACACTCTTCGTTTCTCCCTTTGGCACTTGGGCTGCCCAGGGTTGAACACCCTGGTAGATCACTTACAGTTTCTTCCAGCACATATTGTTCGGCAGGCTTGCAAGAGACTTCTTTCCCTGGATCTTCTTGCATTTCAAAGCCAAACTAAGATACAGAAACACTAAAAAGCACTGCCTCCAGGAGATAAACAATAATACAATTCAAAAAATAAAAATAATAAAAAAGAAGTCATGCAGATTCCTAGCTGTTTTGGTCTCCCTCCCCCTTGCAATGTGGAAAAGAGAACTCCCTCCAAGCAAAAACACAACTGCCAGGCCTTTCTCCCACATGCTCACAGTGCGTCCAAGCCCCCTCTTTTCCCAGCCCTGACTAGTGCGAAACATCTGCCAGAATAAGGTATGAGAGACCAAGACCAACCCAACACAGGAAATAGAGTAGCACTGGGAACCCTCACCTACAGACCTTTCCCATATAAACCTGAAACATACATGACAAAGCATATATAGTTCAGTCAACAGCTCAGTGCGGTGACCTGATTTACTTGCATGGTTCAGAGAATAGAAAGAAAGCTGCAAAACCATAATACCACATCCACGGGCTTCCAAGAATAGAAGGCAACCCTAGAGACAACAAGACAGAACAGCAAGGGAAGGGGAAATGAAATAAACAACACATTTATCTCTGAAATTGGACATTGAGCATTAAGAAGTTATGATTAATGGAGTTATGATTTAGGTACTTATGCTTTTATCTACCAGAATCAGCACTTAGAGTTTCCAGAACATCAGTGATAGGGCCACTAACAAAAGCTGAGCGCCCGTGGAGCTGTGCTAACCAGAATGCTTGGAGGCTTTTCGGAAGCACTGACAAAGCAGGGCTGATCAAGCCCTCTGGGTGCAGACCCTTTCCCTAACCCCCAGCCTGACCCTCCCCTGTCCCAGCTCCATGTCGTTCCCTCGGGTCCTGTCGCTGTCCCCAGAGAGCAGAGCTCAGCGCCTGCCCCTCCACTCCCCTCGTAAGGATGTTTTAGCCTTTATAGACTTCCTTCGGACACCGTCTACAAGTTTTATGTTTTTCTTATACTGTGGCACCCAAAACTGCACTCAGTTCTTGGGGTGAGGCCGCCCCAGCACAGAGCGGAGCGGGGACAATCCCTTCACTCCACCAGCTGGCAGTGCTGCGCCTGAAGCACCCCCGGGCACGGCTGGCCCTCCTGGCTGCCAGGGCACGCTGAGGACTCACGTTCGAATTGCCATTATGTGATTAAATACTGCAGTTATCATTTACGCCATAAAAATCCATGCTATCTTTCAGCAAGCTGGTGCCGCTGTCTACCAGTGGCACTTGCTGATTGCTGGTACTTAGTAGGGGGGTGGGACACATTGCACCACCCGCAACGCCTCAGGGGCTGGCGCCTGACGGGGACTGGGCGATGAACACCCTCGCCCTGCCGTGGGGTCGCAGTGAAGGGATAAAAGAAGGCAGGGAGGGAGGAACCCGCCATCTTCCCGCCCCTCAACCCCCCGCAACGGCTCCAACGGCCATGCGCGTGCCCGCCTTGGAGCGGGGCGGGACGGGGTCGCCCTCCCCTTCCGTCCGGAGCGATGGCGAGCGGGGTGAGGCGGCGTGCGGGGCCCCGGTCCCCTCCTGTCCCCCTCCATTTTGTGTCACTGGGCTGGGGGGGGGGGGGGGGGCGCCGCGCTGTGCCACCCTCACACCCCCATTCCCCCCCCCCCCCAACACCGGGAGGCTTCAATTAACGACAGAAATAACGGGATTTGCGGGCTTTGGGGGACCTCGATTAGCAACAAAATTAACGGGATTTGGGGATTTGCGGGCTTCTTGCGTGCACCCGCGGCCGTCGCCATCCCAGCAGCCAGTTCAGATTTGTGTGGTGAAGTCCCCAGCGCCGCACCTGGTGCGGTTTTGCAGCGTTCATCCAGGTAGCAAGAAGCAGAGCAAAGGGAATTTGGCCCCAGTCGGGCTGGGAGCAATCTCTGCTTGCTCTGCTGGGGTTATGAGTTTTCGGGCCTTTTTGGGTCGGCAGCAGTCGTTTCAGCGATTTTTGCGTGTGGCTCTGCTGTTTGGGGGGCAGTGCGGGTGGTAGCCAGCTGTGGGGGATATCGTCCCGTTGTAGGACAGGAGTACCCCAAACACTGGGTGCTGTCCTGGAGTGGATCACCGAGAATCTGCTCCAAGACAGGCGAGGCAGGATGGCGTTCCCTGCTGGGGTTTGTACCAGTGCGGCTGTCAGCTTGGTCTCACGACTCAGCCAAGGGACCAGCAAGAAAGCATTGTGTTTGCAGGAGAGCGTGCCCGGCAGAGGGCATAGCCTGTTTTCTTCCATGGGACAGACCTGGAGCTGTGCTTCTTAGAGCTGACATCTAGCAATGGCAGCACCAGAGCCTGCTCTGGGCTACGTGGCTGTGATGCTGGCTCGTAGAGCCACCCTGGGGCATGCCCAGCTGGTGATCGGCTTGGGCTTCCCTATTCCACGTGCTGCAGACTCCGCACCGTTTGCCTTGATAAGCTTCCTAGGAGGTCAGGAGTGGGTGTGGAGCAGTGAGCACCAGTTTGCTCGCAGAAAGCTGTGCGGGCTCTGTGGAGGTGCTAGCGCACAAGAACTCACTGCCAGAAACCCTACAGCAGCATCTCTGCAGTCCAAGTGCCCCACTATCAGGCTCTGCACAGCAGCCGTGTGTGCACGTCTTGTTGAAATCCTACTCAGGAGCCATCCTGTTATGGAACAAGAAGCCCCCCTTTAGTATGGGAGTCTTGGACTGTTACATGACTTCCAGGTTGCTTTCCAAATTTCTAAACGAGCACTCTGTGCTCATGGACCACCTCTTACCTGAATGCCTGTTTTATTTTAAACCACCATTTTTATTACGCAATCTGTCCATTCCTATTGCTCATTTCACTGCAGTGTTTGTTATGTCCCAGGCAGTCCTGGGTTTATTATACTTTTGCTCAATAAGAGAATAACATTCAAAGTTCAGATCTTGGTTCATTCACTCAGCTTCCAGGGAGCAAATGTAGACCAATTAAGCCTTTGTGCTGAAATGATGTATTTCAGATCTGGGATTCTTTCCAAAAGCCTGTAGCCTTTCTCTCATTTCCTTGCTTGGTTGAACAAGAATTATTTTAACAGATGTCCTCTCTTTTTCTTGTTGATGTCTTTTAGGTTATTAAATGCAGGGCTGCTGTTGCCTGGGAGGCAGGTAAACCTCTCTCTCTTGAGGAGGTAGAGGTTGCTCCACCAAAAGCTCATGAAGTCCGCATCAAGGTAATTATATCAAACTTTAACTGTATCCATTATGTTTTGGGAGACTAAGTATTACAGCTGTTTGCCAACAGAATAAACGTTGAATGGATAGCATTAGTTCATTAGTATCTCAGCGGTTTTGCAAAGAATTACGGTATTTAGATCTTCTGTTTATGGAAAACATTTTTGATTTCTGTTGGTCTCAGTCCAGAGCCTGGTCTAAAGTTCATAGCTAGTCTTGGGGGTTGATTATTTCAAATTTGGGAACCCAGCCTGTATTGAGATGACTTGGACTACGGATTTCTTGCCTGAGGAAACAAGATGACATCATCTACCCCTTTCAACAGCAGGACATAGTTGGTGGAATAAGAAAAGATGCACTATCCCCAAAATTTTCTTTCTTCGAAGTGTGGTATAAACTTTGTGCTGTGCCAGGAGTGAAAACATGCTTGCTGTATCACAAACGTTACTAGGATTGGCAAACACCTATTGGTGATTTTTCTGAGTGACCAACCAAAGGGTAATATTTAAGTCTATGCTACTATTCCATTCTTCAAGATACCTCAGCTTATTTATTTATTTATTTACTTACTTACTTACTTACTTACTTATAGATAGTTGCCACTGCTGTCTGTCACACTGATGCCTATACACTGAGTGGTGCTGATCCTGAAGGATGCTTCCCTGTGATTTTGGGTCATGAGGGAGCAGGAATTGTGGAGAGCGTTGGGGAAGGAGTAACAAAAGTAAAGCCGGGTGAGAAAATACCTGACATCTTACAAGTTTTCTGACGTCCTTAAAAGCGTGACTTTACTATAATGGCAACTGTCAAATCGGGCCACTCACTTGCTATATTGCAGGATATAATGTTTTATTCTGAATGTCTACGTAAATTCCTTTTGTCTGAAGAATAATACTGATCTATTCAATGTACAGTCGGTTTAAAGATTGGAAGACTCCAGATTTCTTGCTTGAAGTTGGATCGATAAGTTAGAAGAAGTTGTTACCTGTTCTTTTAAACAACTTAAACAATTATGTTACTATTGGTTTGAGGTTGTTTTGTTTTACAGTAAGTTCCTATTTGTTCTGGAATGATAAACTTCTGATTGTCTGTCTGCTCAGACATGAGAAAAAGTGTTTTATCTAGCACTCTCTATAAACAGCGCTACTCTGGACTGTAAGCAGGCTGTAAAAAGAACAGTTTTAAATGAACAGTTGCTCTCATAAAAACCATACAAATTGAATAACTCCACTTGTCTCTTTATGTCTTGCTTGACTCAGTAATAGCCAGATTTTTTTTTTTTTTTTTTCTCTAGGGGATACTGTTATCCCTCTATACATCCCCCAGTGTGGTGAGTGCAAATTCTGCAAGAATCCTAAAACTAATCTGTGTCAAAAGATAAGGTTGGTATGCTTTTTATCTTGACACACAATATAGTATTTGTTCAACGTATACCTGTGCTAGTTACCAAAAGTAAGGAAGTACATGTTTTAAGGAGTCAGACACCACTTTCCATTGTTAAGATTTCTTCTTAAATAAATCTGTTTCTTTGTTTGTACGTTTGTAAAGGTGTAAGCTGGTAGCTTGTTTCTACAGCTTTGAAAACATAAATGCTCTGACTCTATATTTAATCCATACTTTAAGGAAATACTTCAGGGGATTTAGCTCTTGCTGCAAACACTGAAGGCTTTGAGGGGTACAGAGTTAGAGAGAGAGCTCTTCTTCCTTAATACGTACTTCTCTGCTGGTTTTGCAGCTGGGTCCAATAAGCACCAGGGATGGTGAACCTCAGACAGGAAGGATTCTCCATTGCTGGGACTGATACACCATTAGTACCGTTTAATGGGTTGTGTAGCTTGCATGCACTAAGTGGATCCAAGTGGTACCTTGATGAGTCTCTGAGGTCAAGGAGAATATTTGGCTTTGGTCACTATCTTCAGCCCCAGGAATATTGCATCTCCTCTCATTTAACTAAGAGCTATTGTTCATACCTTTCGCCTGTAAAGTTTCTGTGCCCCAATTTCAGCTGGAGGTTCTCTGTTTCAATCCAATTTTGCTGCCACTCTGCCAGCAACAGGCCGTAGTAGTAATGTGACCACTGTTTGGACATACTGTTTAAATTACTATGAAAAAGTAAGTGTGATTTAAGCGTAGATCCCATTCTGAAGAAAACAGTCTCGCAAAACCAAAAACCCAGGGACACAACTGATGGCTGCTGTTCGAGAGAAGTAACTAAAGGAGGTGAATGAAGCTGGGAGCGTGGTACCATGGCGCAAGCAGTTAGCATTGGTAGTAACAGGGTCAGTGTGCTGATAAACTCCCAATTCTTTCCATGCTTCCTTGGAGGAATTAACAACATGAAGTGTTAGGAGACTGGTGTCCAATTCCTGTAAATTCATGGGTCTACTGGAATGTTCCAAAAATTACGGTGCAATTATGTGACTATATCCCTGTGCCACTTACACATTACGGCCTAGTGAGAGTAATTACTGCTTAAGACTCTGACTCTACTTTCCTGTCTTTGCCTTAAGAGTTACTCAAGGGAAAGGACTCATGCCTGATGGTACCAGCAGATTCACCTGCAAAGGAAAGCAGATTTACCACTTCATGGGGACGAGCACCTTCTCGGAGTACACGGTGGTGGCTGACATCTCTGTAGCTAAGATAGACGCTGCAGCACCTCTCGATAAAGTGTGTCTGCTGGGCTGCGGCATCTCTACTGGCTATGGGGCTGTTGTTAACACCGCCAAGGTAAAGGCTGCGGTTGCCTCTGGCTTTTCTCTGTAACTGTGCCTGAGCCAAAGTGGACTAACAGTGTAGGGACTAGATTAGGACCGTAGCCATGATGTACCAAATTTCTGGGTGTTTATGCTCTTCAGCTGGTGAAATTTAACTAAGAATTTTGAACTTCCATAAAGGGCAGATCAGGTCAGAAGAAAACTGGAGGGTTAGACAAAATCCACGTAGAAGATCCTGCATCTCTTTTAATACCAACTTTACTTTTCCTGAAACTACTTTTCCAACTCATCTTAATCTTGATGCAAGTCATTCTGGTAGTTTTGAAGGTCAGGGTGAAAGAGAGGGACAGTAGGTGAGCACACATGAGGCTAGGGCTGGTTACACAAGTCAAGTCTTTGGGCAAAAAGGAAAGCCTAGCATGTAAAGAGGTTTTCTATAAACTTTCCATAGAGTTTGCCTTAGCTATGCGATAGTCTTGTAGCCATATATATTTACCCCCACATTTTCTTCGTAACAGACTTGTGTTTTTCACTCATGTGGAAGAATTTTCTCTGTTGCTTATGGCGTTTTCTTCACCTAGGTGGAACCTGGCTCCACGTGTGCTGTCTTCGGTTTAGGAGGAGTTGGGCTGGCAGTTATTATGGGCTGTAAAGTCGCGGGAGCATCCCGTATCATTGGCATTGACATTAACAAGGATAAGTATGCCAAAGCCAAGGAGTTTGGAGCTACGGAGTGCATTAACCCTCAAGACTTCAAGAAGCCCATCCAGGAGGTGCTGGTTGAAATGACCGACGGTGGCGTAGACTACTCCTTTGAGTGCATCGGTAACGTTGGAGTCATGGTGAGTGAGTGCCTAACAGCAGCAACTGGAGGGAGGGCCTAGCTGGTTCCCACTTTGCTGTTCAGCTAAATAGGAAACCGAGCGGCTTGCTTGTTACAGGAAACGTACCACGCTATTCTTTTTAAATAGTAATGATAACTGCTGTGACTAAAAAGGACAATTTACATCAAACCCTAATTATGCAAATTCTGTTTCTTATACTTTGCATAAGCTTTTCTATCTTTGAAATCCTGAGTTTTCAGCTGCTGAAAAATTAACAAAAATACATAAAATGTATTGTACAATGTAAATATATAATTTACTTATAATTAATTTGCTTATAATAATTACAATAATTTACAAATGTCACATCTCAAGGACTGCTCAGAATCTCCTTTCTCCCCCAGATAATTCATTTAACTTTCAGAATCACACAAGTATTGCTGAACGTAAGGCGAGGCTTTCAGGAATGACAGTAGCATTTCTAATCTGTCAGTAACATGGCCTGTGTTGTCTGCTTATGGTTTATCCCAGCTTCCAGGGAAGTGACTTTTTTGGAAGCCAGATGGGATATAAAAAGAGCAATCTTTAACATTATGAGGAGTCTGAACCAATGGGAAACTTAGCATAATTTTCAGGGGATTTATTGTTTCTTGAACACTAATGTGGCGATTCATTAACTGGGGGAGAGGAAGTGCAACCTGTGCCAGCCTAGATAGCATAAACATTAGCAGTACACAATCCGTTTTTGTCCTGTTCTTCTGTGAAGAGGGCTGCCTTGGAAGCCTGTCACAAGGGCTGGGGAGTCAGTGTGATCGTTGGAGTAGCTGCTGCTGGTCAGGAGATCTCTACGCGGCCATTCCAGCTAGTAACTGGGCGGACGTGGAAAGGGACCGCGTTTGGAGGTAACTTTTGGTTTGGGGATAAAAGTAATTTGCTGTGGGTTAAATGCGGGAAGAACATATAATATTCCTACAGACCGGCTACAGATAAACACACTGAAATAAACACATGAAATACAAGATCTCACGTATTTCAAAGAGAGAATATAACCACCCGCTAGTCAGTTCTATAGCAGTGGTAGAGTGGGATTGCTTTCATATTAGCACAAGGTTTGGGGTGCAGTAAAGGACCTGGTCTTTGGGGAGATGTGAACTCAAAGATGTTTTTGTTGCTTAGTCAGTAAGCAAACTGCAGGGCTAAAATGGGAACTTGTAAAAGAACTTGAAAATAAAAAGCACCAGTCTTGATAGACCTTTTCTGCCGTCAGACCAGAAACCTGTTGAGACTTGTACAACCGCAAGGGGCTAATAGAGATGCTAGTGCATGCTTTCCTAGGTGAGGGCTGCTCTATGCCAAATGTTGAAATACCTAGTGAAAGGTTAGTGCACTAACGTGTCTGGATAATGTGTGCCCTTGCCAGATCTAGCTGCCCTCTTACATTCCTTATTCACTGCCTGAGTAGAGCAGGAGTAACAACCACCACCAATCTCGGTTCCTTTTCTCATTTATCAGATGATAACTGCTATAAGGGTTTATGTTTTCCTTCCTCTTTGTACGGAGGTGGGTGGAAAGGGCAAAACCAAATGCACTCACTGTCTTTCAGGCTGGAAGAGCGTAGACAATGTGCCTAAACTGGTGACTGACTACATGTCCAAGAAGATCAAAGTGGATGAATTTGTGACTCACACCCTGCCTTTTGACAAAATTAATGAGGCCTTTGAGCTGATGCATGCAGGAAAGAGGTAATGTTCATAATACTGAAAGGTGTAGATGTTTGTTGATGGGACAGTGTCAAAATACAGGTTCCATGCCCGCTGTCATGTTTTAAACAGGTAGGATGAGAGCTGACAGGTATCATGCACATTCTGAGCTCCTAGCCACGTGCCAGAACACAGGCAGAGTGAAAAACAAGCAACTATCTAAGGGAAATATGCAGGTCTGTAAAAGTGATAAAGGGGCAAGCAAGTCTTAGCTTTCCATTTCCAAAAGTATTGCTTAAATACTCCTTAAAAAAATAAATGTAGAGAGATTGAAGGAGAGTTATCACAAATACATCTTTACAAGTCGTTAAGCCATTAGTCCAATTTAGCTGTTAACTAAATAGTAGATTTCAGTGTATTTTCAAACAGTTATTTAGGATAGATTACCAGCAAAAACAGTCCCTTGGGATGATCTTTAAATACACTTTTTAAAAAAAATATTTTTCTCTAGTTTGAACTGGGGTAGAATACCAACGTGTTCAGTTTGTACTTCTTAATATGGCCAGATCGCTTTTACAGCAGCTTCTGCCTTCATTAAGGTTAACAGCAGCTTAGACTGTTCATACTGCAAAATTCTGCCGTCCACTGCAGATGGTGAAAAACCTGCTGGATGCTTACTGAGCCTTGCTGCCCTCATAGTAGTAGACTAGGTAGCGGTTGTGATCGGGTTGCAGCAGTAGCACAAGGCTCAACGTGTAGGGTATACTCATCAGAGGATATGTTGGGTGATGCCTGCGAAGCCCTGTACAATTACAGGTGTGGATGTGCTTGAAGGAAAACAGAGACTACCTGGGGATGCTCTGGCAGGATTTGCATCTGCAGGTTAAAACCCAAGGCGAAAGGATTAGTCAGTTTTAACCTGAGAAATGTTCGAGTTTGTTCTGCTGTGTCAAGTGCAGGCTTCTTTTGGAATAAGAATTTTATTGAGATGCTCTGTAACTTGTTGGAAATTCATAGACTGGCATAGCTACTGGTGTCTCTTAGAATAGAAACCAGCTTATCAGCAGTCTGGGTTGCATCCTTTTTCAGAGGGTGTTTTCAAGAAAGAATCAGATAGTGGACGAGGAAAATTGGAGAGATGCTCTAGTAAAAAAGACTCTCTCCTCCTGCATATTTACATGAATGCAGGAATCTCTGTCCATACTTCGGTTTACCTGCACATGGGTAAATAGGTACCAGCCTTACTGCAAGAATCCACTACAGTCTTTCTGTTTGGCCTCAGTCCATATTGATATTATAACTTCCTCAAAAATGACTTTCTCTGCTTTATCTAATACTTTATCTGTGTTCCTAATTTGGGCAAGTCAGTTAACAGCAACCACATTTGTACCTTTCACAAATTTGAAACGCTGCATCATCTATGCAAATTTATTCCAGCAGTTCATCCCCTTACCCAGTTACAAAATCTTATGCTCATGCAGGAATAAATCATCAAAATGATTATGTCCTATAAAAGTAATAATGAAAGCTACTTAAAATTCTCCAAGAGCCAGAAGATGGAAAACGTGTAAATACTGATTTTTCATAATCAATATTCTTGGGTAGTTACTGAAAACTGACACACGTAGTTTGAAAGGGCTTCCATTTTAAGTACACCTTTTTGGGGGAGGAACTAAAAAATGAATAGTGAGCATTTAGCAACCCATTTTTAGGCAGGATTTTTAATAAATATTATAGGTATGATTTCATTTTTATAAGAAATTTAAGTGAGAGTATGTCTCAACAGTGAAGGGGAGGGAGGGGAGAAAAAGGACATATTTGTAATTCTTATTTCTTTTTTTTTCATTTTAAGCATTCGAACAGTCCTAAAGTTTTAGAGACAAACGTGGACCTTCCTGCCAAGCAGCCACATGTAACTGTCCTTTTATAATGGAGCTTCTGATAGAAGGTAGAATCAGGTAAATGCAAACTCGCCAGGACGAGGAAGATGATACATTTTAGGGTGATCATGATGAATATTAAATAACTATTTCTTCTGGAAAAAAAAAATCAGTAACCACTGGGGAGTGTTACATAATTAACACTGATGTTGGAACTTCTATTTCTGTACCTGTTCCTCAAATTCAGTAATGTTTAACTCAATCTACTTAATAAAAGCTTATTTCTAAACAGAGTGTGGGAATTACTGAGCGTAAAGACACTGATGGCTGTGTCACTGTTTTCTTCTTGTGAATGCGTATTATTATAATAGAGGAAGAACGTTTTTCAGAGTCAGTAGCAAATGATGGGGGGATCGTTAACACCAGGCAGCTTGCTATGCACAGCTGTGCTGAGAAGCAGCACTAGTGTGCTGCATCTGCAGTGCGAGAGGGGCAAGAACTGCAACAGCCCTCAAGCTCTGTGCCTGTTCTAGAACTGCGAAGGATCTACCACCCAGCTCTCCCTGGAAGCCACCTCGCAGAGCAGGCAGGTTGGATGCGTGACCTAAATGTCCAGGGGTACTTGTGTTTGCTTGGGCAGTCAAGTCCCTGTTCTGCCTTATTTGCTGCCTGGCTCGTTATGCTGGCTGCAGGCAGGCCTGTTCTGAAGATGACAGCAGAGGAGCACTCAACTGGCTTGCCTTGGTGGTGTCCCCTCCAAGACTTCAATAGCACAGAGAAAGTTTTGTCATTTCCTTAAACTTACTGGCAACTGAAGAAGCCTACAGTCAACACTGTAAAAACAAAAACATAAATCTAACTTAGGATTGTTATCTTTAATTGGTCAGAAATAGAATCAATCCATTGAAGACGGGAGTATTACTGTTAGAGCAGCAGTTTCCTTGTGAGGATCACGAGAAGAATAGTAAAAGGCCTTGACTGAGGAAGGCTTCAGGGTGGGTTGTGGTGTGTTTTTTTGTTATTAGCGTTGTGTTTTAATTTGAAATTGCAGGGCTTTTTTTTTTTTCTTTCTCCCCTATACTTGATGTGACCTGACTGGACAGAATATCTTAGCATCAAAACCTGGAAGCAGCAGCATGGCAAGTCCAGAAAAATAGGAGGGAGAAAACAGGCTCCAAACAGAGGTGGAAAAACTACCCCATTTAAAATACAATTGCATACATGAAAAGCCAAGCATATTCCTTAAGGGAGGGATTTCATTTTTTAAAGGGAGACTCGTCAAAGCAATTGTTCAGAAAACTCTCAATGCAAACAGTAATCATGTTAGTGGTGAGAGGCAATTTTCTTCTAATAATTGCCTTGCCCCAAGACACTGCTATACAACTGGGACACTCACATCTTTTCCATTTGTTATTGGAAAGTTACCCTGAGAGCACTCTGAAAATAGCTGAGGTAGCTTTATTTCTATCTTCATTTAAGACACAGCAAACACCAAAATCTAATCCCTGCTGAATGTCTTTAAAAATCAAATGTTAAGCAACTAGAAGAAATAAAAGTGAATTTCTACCAGGAAAGGAGGCCCTCCCACACAGCAGTGAGGTGATACTCAGTACCTCATAAGCTCCAGAAATACCAGCTGAGCATTAGAGAATTAGGTAAAATAAACTTACTAAGCAGTTCCCAGTAGGGCGCTCTGCAACTACAGGGTTATATCAATACAGCATTAGCTCAGCATCTCAGCAAAACCACTCTCCCAACTGGATGCAACAGAACTGAAGTACGTACACCGGAACAGTTGATCCTCTGGGTTACACATACCAAATCATGACCATGCCATTGCGCTGTCTGAATTACATTCTTACTCTGGAGAACCTGCAGCTTAGTGTGTTTATGGAGAGCTAGTTTTGTGACACCAGAGTAAGAAAACAAAGACATTTTGCAATACAAAAGTTCAGTTCAAAGACTTAGTTTCTTCCCAGGCTGAAGAACTGATGTCCTAGCTGTTGGGTAGCAGAGGTTTCAGACTACTTTGTTCTGCAAAGCTGTTGATTAAATGAAGTGTCTTTGAAGTAATTTCTTTGTAGTTGCTTGGCTAACAGAGGGATTCATTAACACAAGTGCTCTTCCTTACACTTCATGCTTGGCGATTGAGGTACTGTATGAAATTGTACCATCTTGCCACATGCAAGGACTTCAGTGACCAGAAGTTTCCAACAAATGACTGCGTGTGAAATGCACGTGTACTGTCACGTGAAAATGCAGCAGCTCTGAACTAGCACTTGTTCCCTGGCCTCATGCTGTTACTTTTATTCAGCATTACCTAACACATCATCTTTCCTTAAATATGCATGCCAATTTGCAAAAACAGCGTGAACAGTTTTCACACCATCATGTGTAATTTTGGAATTGAAGATGATAGTAACAGGAAAATACTTCCAGAGATTGTTTCAGAACAAATTGCACACTTGCGTTTTTGGTAAGAGTGAAGGACTTCTAAAAAGCACCATCAGAAAGGTAAAATTGTGTTATCTTTTCTTTTGAAGTAGATAGCAATTCCTGCAAAAATCAAACACAAATAATTTCCCACATCCAGTCAGCACAAGTCAACATAATGTTCAAGCAAGGCTGCAGCCAGATAGGTGAAAAAGGTCTTTTGCAATATTTTTATTAAATAAGTTCTGTTCTCCAGGCTGATGTGTTACCTCATGTTCAAAGAACAGGTGTAGATGTTCATCAAACTTTTCACTTGTTTAAAAATACCACAATAGTATGAACTCAATAGAAACAGTTTCCTTACTGTGGTTTCAATTTATAGGCAGAAATGCATAGCATCATAAATTACCTGTGTTGAAAACTTGCAGTGTTGAATTTGGTTGTATCGGTGCAACAACAAAGAGGTATTCAGGTTACACATGCACAGGTTGAAGACTGGTTTTGAACTGGCTGCATGCATCTACGAGTAGGCTTGCGCTAGTGCAAGCAACCCTGGATATAATTGAGAATGCTATATCCGGTTTTGGATCACAAAAATGTAATTTCTGTTAAAAGCAGCTGCAACTTTTATTTTATAGACCAGAACTGAAGTCCCCCATCACGCGCACACACACGCACATAGAGAAGGCAAGACCGCTGTAACCATTCAAGTGAGTGATATGGTAGGCAAACCTCCAGGATAGCCATCGCCTCGGTACATTACATTTCATTCAGCACAGCTAATTCCACTCAGAGTACTACAGTCTGTTCTGTTAAAACCTAGACACACACACACGCATACGCACACGCACTCTATATGCATCATTTCAGGTCACTTTACTGCATTATTAAAAATAATAATAAAGGTAATGAAAACATTGCAATGGAACTCTTACAGCAACAGAGGTCTGAGGCACTCAGGGCAGAGAAGACGTTTTCTGGTAAATTTGGTATTTGGTAGTATGCGCGTGAGTCCAGTTCTGTGAAGCACTAACCCCTTTTCCCCACCTAAATTCAGCAGTGCCAAGGGGAGCCAAGGGGATCCAGTACCTCATGCTTGGGTCTAACGTGGCAACAGGTTCACCAGACACCTTGGTAAAAGGTGTGGTTTATGCCCATGATGGTATGATTTTATGTCTGCATTGGTTTGACTATTTCTTTGCATTACAGTGGTGTAAGACTTCTAAGTCTGCAATGGGGTCTGAAAAAAATTTCATTATGATTCAGAGAAGAAAAGAAGTAATCCCCTCAGCAAAGACAGCAAAGATAATGGAAAGGAAGTGGGCAGGGGAAAAGAAAAAGTAGAGAGAAGACAGAGGCTTAATCCACGCTTGTTAAGGTGACAGTTCCCAGCTCATTGTGACCCACTGATAGAGAAGTGTATATTGATTGTAAGATTGCCCACTCTACATATAGAGTCTGAGGAAGAAGATCTGTTTTCCTGTGTCCCCCTAAGACTTTTCAAAACCATGAAACTCTCTCATTGCTTGACTGGAGGAAAAAGACCTGTTTCAGACTACCAAAAAAAAAAGGAAAAAAAACAGCACTGAAGATGTTTTGTCTTCTCACACTCAGCCTTTTGAGATATATACTCATCTCACTGTAAGTCTTGCAAATCCAATCCCCCACAGCTACTGTGGATGTACCTTTATAAAATGTCCCACAGCTGACCCACGCAGGGATCTCATTTCTTGTGGGATCTTTTTGGTTCTCATTTCATTCCTTTCCCTAGCCAAGTCTGATACATCAGTTTCACCAAGCGTTTGGAGCAGGAGACTGCCTGCAAGCACTGCTCCGCAGAGAGGTGGCTTGTTCCAGGGAGCTGCATTTAAGACTGAATTTAGTCATTTTCCGTGTAGGAAGCCCATCCTATCTATCTCTGGTAAAAGAAGTCCTGCCATTAACACAGCGCGTCACCTACAGTCATAATTACCACAGAGGCCATCAGCAGAGAGATGGGAACAGAACGAAAGGTAACGGTCACCTACTCTTGGCAACATGCATGTCTCTCTCCCCTCACCCACTTCTCAGCTGATAAACAAACAAGGCCCAGCCCATTAGAACAGTATCTGCAGAAGCAGGAGCAGGTCTTTGGAACTAGAAATGCTTAAAATCTCAGGTGCTGCTCACACCAAGAGAGACAGGGCACGCTGAAGTAGTGAAAAAAACCTGGATCCCAAAGTCCCAGTGGGAAAGGTTACCCACACTTTTCTAGCTAATATCATGGCAGCAACAGAAGCAACTGCAGGTCTAATTGGAAGAAAGGTGCAAAAGAGATAATTGAAGAAAAAAGAAAAATATAGCATGAGTGTTGTAGGTAGGAGGAAAGCAGAAAATTCTTTAAATTCTTCTCTGCTTTACCAGACATTGGGTCAGGTTCTTCAACGTATTCCTCTCTTATCTACAATCAGTGAGAACAAAGTAAATGATGAAATTCCTCTCTATTCTGTACTCTTAAAAAATGCATAGAACAGAGACCAAAAAAAAAAAAAAAAAGAAAAAAAATGTATCGTTCAGATCCACCTGCTCAGTCTAGACTATCACTGGGACATGAAATGGGGACGAATACTATCCAGCCGCCGAGTGAGGATCTCACAGCCTGTATCGGTGACCAGAAGAGTGTGTTCAAACTGGGCAGATCGTTTTCCATCTCTTGTTACCGCAGTCCAACCATCGGGCCATGTTTCATCTTGCCAACCACCTAGAAATATTAAGCACATCAAAAATTCATCTTTTAAATACCAGATATTAGTTCCCCCAAAAGAACAGGACCAGCATCCTAATCCATCGCTTCTTAAGAGTAAATACGTGTAACCATTTTACTCTATTCAGGCATTATGCAGCATCAGTTTAACTTAGTGATTTTTGGCTTTTGCCAAATTGCTTACCTTCACAGATCATTGGTTCGATTGTAAATACATGACCTGGCTTCATGACTCCAACCGCCTTATTTTCTGCAATAAAGTAAACAACCAAGTTAGAAAATTTATCCCGTCTTAGGTAGTAAACGAATCCTTGTCTTAGAGAAGACAGGAGGAACAGTGTGAAGCTCTTCAGAGATGAACAGTTCACTTGTCCATTAGTTTTTTTAATATAATTTCCATTAGTCCTTTTTCCTTCTCTCCATGCTCTAACACTGCAATGTTTACTCAAGGAACTTGAAATTAATTGTCATCTTCCTCTAGAGTTCAGCCCCAATTCGGTAAAAACAGAACAGGCCCACATACTTCCATAATGAAACACATCCATTTAGAAATTCAGGAAAAATATGAAATACTTAAGATATTCAGAGCAGGTTTGAAGACCTCTTAACCTGGTTTCACTGAACCATTAGTTCCAATCAATTTCAAAATAGGCTAATGGTCAAGTAATCCCATGATTCCATTTATGAAAGACATTCTCATTATTCTGGAATACTAAAGAAGTCGTGGTAGTCATGGGATGATAATTGTACTTTTCTTTAAGTAACATTAAGTAACATTAAAGAAAAAATACTGTTTCCAACATTGGAACTTTCTGATGTTAGATTCACCAAAAGCATTTGTGTGGAGGCATAAAATGCTTCTCCATCTCCAGAGTCCAGATTCTCTTAGAATTGTAGAATGACTTGGGTTGGAAGGCCTGGAACACTTCCAGGGATGGGGCTTCTCTGGGCAGCCTTTTCTCTTCATTTTACATCACAAAACTTCAATAATATGAATTCATACCTGTTGATTAACAGATTTTCTCTGTTCTCTGAAAAATCATTTACAGAACTGATTTTCAGCAATTCCTGATAAACCAGGGATTGCTGAATTATAATCTACAATTATAATGCGTGTTAAAATTCATTAGTATATGGAAAGATGGAGGCATCCATCACGTCTGAGGAAATAGAGGTTCTACCAGGGGAGCTATGCAGCTGAAGCGGGTGTGAATTGTTTATCACTGTTTCACAGCATTTCTCCTATCCTTAATAGTCCACACATGTTTAAGCTTCTCTCCTTTGTCTCTGTGGATGCCGTCTCATGGTCCTGCTGCCAAAATCATAGGGACATTGCCATTTCCAAAAACTAAAGCAGAGAACCTGTGGGGGCAGCAGGGCCCTCCTCCTCTACCACACACTACAGAAGTTTTCCAGGAACACTCAAATAGAGAAAAGCAAAATATAACAGGGTCCAGATTCAGGCACACCACCTTCCTACACCATTCAAAAAACTTACCTACATCTGGAAACGGCATTAAGCTTTTACTTAGACCTTCTGACCGGAGACATTTGCCTATTCAGGGCAGACAAGGACTCATGTCTGAGGGATTAGTTGGGACTTCATGCAAGAACGTTTACCACTAACTAGTTCAGGTGAGGGCTAATCATTAGTGTAGGCACAGACTGCTTCGGTATGTGACACAAGACACCTTGCTTAGTTTCATAAAGCACTCTATGGTCCAGAGTTCAGAAGAGTATCTCACAAGTGCACAAATGCTAACTTGATGGCTGTCAGGCAACGTGCTATTTTATTAAAATAAAATCAAGAAATAAATTGGGTGCACTCATTGCAAAGCATATCCTGTCTGCAGGACAACACAAAGGGAATACTCACTGGCATAGTGTGGCACATTAGGGGCTGTATGGAAAAGTTTATGGATTCCATGCCCACAGTAGCTCCGAACGACCGAGAACCCATTTGCTTGAGCGTGTTTCTGAATAATGTTTCCCAGTTCTCTATACCGAACACCAGGTTTTACTGCAAAATTAAACAGATACTGTTACAAATCTACAGAGCTTTCTTTCAACATAAGTAACCATCTGATACCATTCAGGCTAATATCACCTCTGTAACACTCCTGGCTTGCGAGCCCATCTGTTCTGGTATGCGACCTCCTCCCTCCACTACATTCACTTAATTCACCAAGTACATGAGTGAGTGCAGTAACGTGAAAAAGGGAGGAAACAGCCTCATATAAAAGGACAGTGAGGGAGAAAGAGCGAAACTCCTTCGCAAGAACACTGCTTTTTTCCTTTCATGGACGTAAGAGCTCATATATTAAAAGGATGTTGAAGTTTGAAATTAAAGACAAAAGATTTTCAACACGCTTGGCAACTTCTCACATCCAGAATTTCAGTGCTTCTTTCAATGAATGTATGAATTGTATTTTCATACATACTTACCTCTCCACTATGTGAGAAGTGCACACAAATTAATAGGGAAAATGATTATAGGTGAAGAACCAAGAAGGGAAAAAAGATAAAACGGTTATCTCTGCTCTCAGACTCGGTTTTTAATGGCAAAGCTACAGCAAATAAGAATGTTCATATGCAGGGCTAGCATTTTTGATGGTCCTTTACTTAATTTTCAAGGCTTCCTTAATTTGCCACTGATGAAAATGGTGTGAATACACTTTGAGCACAAGGGATTGATAGTACCATAAAACCAACGATGCCTCATCTATCAACTCGTGAAGCTGCTTACCGAAAGCAACCTTGAACAGCTAAAAAAGGAAAAAAAAAATAGGAAATTTTATTTCAAGACCATTCACAACTCCCTGAATATATGCTGTTCTTTCAGGAGCCAGATCTTGGGTGGTTAAGTGGAGCCATGTTAAGCAGGATAAGCCTGAACAGTTCGCATACACAGCTAAAAGCTTGCATAAAGCAAGCCACGTAGTTCACTTCTCTGCTAACGTGAGCAACTATAGCTTGTAAGTTCAGCTTACTGAACTTACAGAAAATAACAAGAAATTTGGCTTACTACCGGAATGTGCATGCTTTTCCCAAAATAAGACAGACATGGTAGAGAAGACGAAAAGTTAATCTGTTGGTGCTGTATTGAACAGTTGTGAAATAACACTACCTTTTTCAGGCCTCACAGTCCCGAGCAGCTCAGTGCAATACAGCAAGGAGCTCTCTGCTGTGCTCTCTGACATAACTCCCCTTGTTAGGGCTCTGCTGGTCCAACACCCCGAATTTAGGATGGCATGACCCTTTGCTATAAATGAGAAATTTGCTGCTAGAATTCCTATTGGTAGGGAATGGGTGAAAGACATTGAAAACTGTTACGTCATCTGAAAGGTTAGTAAAAAAACCAAACACTTATACTGAGAATTTATATTTCGGTGTAACAAACGCAAGGAGTGAACCATCTTAGTTTATACATCAAAGCCAGGCCATGAAAGCTAAGAGACAACATATTTAACATTTGCTATTAGAATAAGTACAGGAGCAAAGATAAACGATTTAGGTCTAACTCTGGAAAATCAAGTGGTCCTGCCAGAGCAGTAATCCCACATAAAATAATCTATGTCCTTCACTGCTCAACTCTACAGTATTTTCTCACTCACACAACAGGTGTGCAAGGTATCTTTCACAGGGATTTTTGTCTTTGCAGTTTGGTTCGCTATCTCCAAATTATTAACCAAAGTAAGCTCACTATTTTTTTTCATTTAATTAAATGCATGTTTAAAGCCTTCAGATACAATAACAAACTTCAGCCTGCAGAGGCCATGAAGTGAGTAAATTTTACTAGGGATTTTAAGCTACAGGATACATAACATGCAGAGGATACAATTATTTGCAGGGGCTTGAGGGATTTTTGTTTTCCCTGTTTGTCCAAGAGAACTTGGTATATTCATTTGTGAATAAAGTTGAACACAGCATTCTCTAGCTACCTTTCTGTCTCTAGGTGCGTCTCAGTGAAGGTGTCCTGAATTATATTTAAGCAACATAATCAAAGTCCTGCAGGTACTGAAGGATACAGATCTCTCTTCCCCAGCACACTCCCAAAGTTTAAAATCTAAGCACCTAGATGGTTAATTTATAAAGCCAGTAAGTTTATGGGGGTGAAAGTGTGAGCTTAAAAGTCTTCAAACAATGTTTTACCTTATTGATTCATTTTACAATACCATGTATGTTAAAAAAGTAGAAAACCATGCTCTGGTTTTCCAAAACGTACTTTGCTCTTTACATTCCCTAAACAATTCAAATCAAGGACGTCTTATTCATCTAAGTAACCCAAAGAGCTTATTTCCTTGTAAATATCAGCACATGTGGATCACCTCAGCATCAGTTACATTTCCCTTGTCAGCCCACGTTTCAAATAAAAGTTGCAACCACCACCCACAGAACTGGAGGGTTTGAACAATCACTGGGTTATACAACATACATCATCTGCTAGTGACGCACACCAACACTTCTGTGTTCTGCAACAAAATGCATTCCCAGGAGATAACAAATATGAGCGCTCGAGCTTGAGAACCAAAACCGTAATGCTTCAGGCCCCAGCAAAAGCATTTACCTGCATCGATGGCTTGCATTAGGCACTCATACGTTGTTTGGACAAGCCTCCTTGCACCCTCATCAACGTCTCCAACGTAAAATGTCTCGTTCAGATCTCCATGGTAGCCATTACGATAGACAGTAATATCCACTGCAAAGAATACCAGACACATCATAACACTACCACTGTATTTTCCACTGTCTTTTCACAAATAGAGACAAGCAAGAACCACATGTGAATGTGTTATTGTAATCGTGAAGTTTTTTCTCTAATTGTGAAGAATTCCTCATATCAACTCTTCCAGCATACTAAATTCTGACACTTACCTGTAGATTTTACAGAATTAACTATTAAGATAATGTTTCGCTGGTCAATGACTTAAAAAAACTAAAATGGAAAAAAAATCCACCTGTGCAACACAGCCATGGCAAGCTTATGACTGGTTTTCTAGGCAAATATAAAAACAAGAAACAGATGCTCTTTACTCCATGGTGATTTACCTGGCTAAAATATTTCCTTAGAACTAACTCCAGCACTATCAGGAGGAAATTGAATTTAAAGTAGGAATGTAATCATGTTTTACACCATATTTTAACTTCAGCACTTTCAATGCACATTTAAGATAGTAAGTCACATATTTGCAGTAATCACAATGCCAAAACCCGTTGCTTCCAGCCAAAAATGTAATTTTTTTTAGTGAACATTAAATACAAAGAAATTTTCCAATATTGTTCCTAAGAAAAAATACACCAGATGGCTTTAAACTTTTTTCTTTTGAATTAAATTATTTGAACATTCAGTATCAGGCAAACAGCAAGAATGAGAAGGGGTATGCTTAAAACAGCTTAAGTTTAAAAACCATAAAATTAGAGCTTATAACTATGTTGCAGCAAACCTTACTTGCTTTGTGTGTAAAGTTGGTCATCAGCTTACCGTTATAAACTTACTCTTGACAAATATAAGCAGTTTTATTGAATATATATCTATCATTTTAAGTTTAGCCCACTCCAAAAACATATCTTTTTTGGAATGTCTATACAAGATGTTCATCACAAATAGTCCTTTTATGAAACGTGGGAACAGGCCTACCAGTTGAGACACAGACACCGTCTGTTCTAGAATCCTGTCTCTCATAGCAGCCATGAGCAAAATATTAAAAACTGCTATCAGTCATTATATACAGCGAACACGCATAAAACATTCTAGATTTGCAGGTCAAGTTGATGTCCTGTGGTAGAAGACTGTACTCAGCAATAATATTAAAGAATACATACAGCACATGAGCTGCTTAGCGAGACCGGTAAACCTCAACGGGAAACATGGGCAAACACATCTGTGTCAACAAATCTGTACTGATGGCAAACATGCCTGTTATGGATGCATGCATGTACAGAGCTACACCACTCACTGCATGATTACATGCAACTACCGGAACATTTAGATCAGTGAACTTACCCAGTAACACAACAACACATCACACGGAAGCCAGCAGCCAGGTAACTTACCCGGGTAAGTTTCTTGCAAACTACATTACGAGTGTATACTTGCTTCAAATAAGCTATTTCTACGGGCTACGTGATTGTAAGACTTTCTCCTGACACTGCAGACATGGCCAAAACATCTGACTTTACACAGAATCTGCTCGCAGGGTACCGTATGAAAACAAAACGTTAAGATGCTCTGCTTGGAGCAGGAAATTGGACTAGATGTCACCTGGCTGTACCTCCTCGTCTACATTTTCCTATGATTGTAGTGAAAATCCTGTTTTGGACCTGAAATGGACACCTTTTCCTTCTACCAGGCTGAAAAGCTTTAGGTAAAGAGAAATACGGATAGGCGCTCCCTCCACTGCACTTTTTCCTATCCCCTCACTTTACCCTGTGTTTCTTCTTCTAAAGCAACTTTTGAGAAACTACCTTTCTAAAAGGAAGCCTGCAAGCCTTGGAAGCCTTTTGAGCCTGTGGGGAATGGGCATCTGATCTACAAAACATGGACCATTTTGTAACAAGACCTACCAAGCAACAAAAGAGCCAACAAATTCGTCCAGACCAAAACAAAGGAGTAGGCTTAAGGCTTGCAGAGGTATACTCAAGGCAGGGATGTGAACAAAGGTATTACTAAATCCTCTTATAAAAGGTGTTTTCTAATGCTGAAGTGCAGCCCTGGAACACAAATTGGTAGAAGGTAAAAGTGTGAAAGGTTAAAAACGTAAAAGTTTAATTTTCATAGCACTTACCATTAACAATGTCCCCTTCCTGTAATGGCCTCCGATCAGGAATTCCATGGCAGATTACTTCATTCACTGATGTACAACATGACTTAGGGAAATTATAATAATTCAGAGGGGAAGGATAGCAATTCCTTGCAATACAAGCCTAATTTAGAAAACATAATTACATGTATTAGTGAGTTTTTTACAATGAAAAAACATAAGCACAAGAGATTTACAGTAAGAATGATATTTTGAAATGCTGTGACTCCTGAAAAGATTTTTGAGCTTTTTTTTTTCATTATGATATTTTGCTATGCTTTGCACTTCTTAACAGGAAGCCAGTAAGATTAGTTTCATTTTATTTCTATTTATTTTTATGTTCAACTATGAATGCTGAAATATTCAGGTTCCAAACAATACATGGGAATATTTATTCGGGTAGAAAACTGTCATTTCCAATGATTGTTTTTAGCAAGCCAATGCTTTTAGCAAGATTGTTTTTTGCAAAAGCCAATCTTGACAAAACAATATTTAGCACCATTCTCTTACTCCCCAACTTGAAAACCTTATGTTGCTTCCTTTGCATTCACTTTAATAACCTTTCTGTGATTTTTGAAAAACTGACATACACATGCTAAGAGACACACTGAGCAATTATGGAAAAATAACAGTGTCTTAAAACTGCAAAATTTCAGTCAGTATCAATCTCCTACGCAAAAGTTTCCAAAAGGTGTAGGGAGAGTATATTACTATTCAAGTTTAATGCAGTTCCAGAAACCTCAGGCCTAGTTAAACCATAGGAAGTGCCTTATAATCTCAGCTCATCAGCTGCAAATGCAGACCTATCTACACCGAAATCCTGGCCTTCTCCACACTGCAGATTGGTATCCCTCAACTATCAGTTTAAACACCTTATAGAAAGCACAGCTAAGAAAAATTAATATTACACAGCTCAACTTACCTATGAATCAGCAAACCAGAAAAATACTTGAACATACATTTCAAATAGTTTGCTAGACTGGGGCTTTAGTTCACCTGACTGCATCAAACACCTCATCCCAATTCTATCTCAGGCTCTGCAGTTTTGATTCCCAATCATAAATAACTGAACTTGCTCCTCTGTACCTCTCAACTAACAACACTTGGCACAAAAGCCCATGGCCTACATATGATGCTCTTTAAATAGTGGTATCGGGAACCCAAAGGGTTTACAAGAAAAAAAAAATGTGATGTTAACAGAGAAAACCTGTGAGAAAACTCACAGGGAGTCTAAAGCTGGAAATATCTAAGGAGCTGATACAGAGTCCCAGGAGTTCCTAACTGGGGGCTTATTTTGAATCTAGCATTGTGCTATAACATACTTCTAACATCTGTTCTACCTATTAGCTTCAAAATGAGAAACAGTTCAAAATAAAGAAAAGGAATTCATGCAACAAAGAAAACCCCACAACACTCATCCCAAAACAGAAAGAGAGAAGAAAGCACTTAAAAACACCAGAAGAACAGTAAAATAACCTTACTAAATGAACAGCATGATCAATTTCTTCAGTAGTCACACCTGCTTTCACCATCATGGCAGCGACATCCAACACTTCTCTAGCAAGCTGCAAATAAGGAAACAAACAATACTGATTTAAAAATGAGACCAGGGCTACTCCTTGGAAGGTTAGCAACTCATTTTCTGCAGCTACGCTGAGATTGCTAGGAGAGCTGGGTAGACTGGGACTACACAACGTCTTCAAGATGCCTGCAGTTTATACTACTGAGTCACCTCAGAGACATCTGAAAATATTTTGACAACGCCCCAGTAAAATACCCCAATTAAGATTTCTATTAAGATTTCACAGCATCACAGAAGGGTTGAGGAATGAGGGAACTCTGGAGGTCATCTGGTCCAACACCCCTGCTCAAGCAGGACCACCTAGAGCTGTTTACCCAGGACCATGTCCAGACAGCACTGGATAACAATTTTGTCAAATCCCACATACATGAACCAGACTACCTAAGTACATTTCAAAGTTGGATTGGTTTTGATAGAACGACTCTTTTCCCAAAATTGTCAGGAATGAGGCACTGTTTTGGTTCTGCTTTTTAGTTTTTACTTGGCACTAACTCTAGGAGAGGAAAAAATTCTGTTCTCATTCACGCGCTATAAAATATATTCCTAACAGTAACAACATTTCAGCCACAGACTATTTCTCACTAGTAACAACAATGCCAGAAAACCGATAGAAGTCATCTTTCTGCTTGCAAAATAATTCACTGCAAGTTGGAGTCACAAGGAGAAAGAAAATATGAGATTTCCCAAACTATTTTTCAGTGCTCAAAAATGGTTTGAAAGTCTGAACTCTGCAGTATGCTGTCACAAACTGGTAAAGTAACTATATATTTTTAAAGAATAAAGGCATTTTGTAATGAAAACCAAAACCTCCTTACCCTACACACTACTCGCATCCCTTCTATATCCTCAGGTGAGAGTATTTTTATTTGAGAGGTTCCTTTTAAAGCCTGTTCTGATTCAGACATTCCTGGGGAAAGAAAGGGGGAGGGGGGATAAACAAGCAAACAAAATTACATGGAGGAACGATTGCTACACACGTCCAATCAAGGAACTTAATTAGCTTACCAACGGCAATAAAAATATATACTTTCACACCAGAGATTAAAATAAGAAACCCACCAGTTATAGCATGATCAACGTTAACCAGATTAATTTGCATTCATAAGCCTTCCCCAACATCGTGATGTCCAAACGTGTTCAGGATGCCCAGTCACTTAGGTTCACTTGCCCAGTCAGTCAAAACACTCTCAAAACACAACATTAAGATTACACTTTCAAGGGAAGTATTTTATTCATAGAAAAGCCTTTTTTTTAGCTACCTTGGAGATAACAAATAATATTATCTATAATAAATAATATTATAATAAGTAATATTATAATAAATATAATAAATAATATTCTAAAGCAGCTATTAAAGGATTATATAAGCTTATGACTACATCTAGCTATCACAGAATTGCTTGGGTTGGAAGGGATCAAGCAGTTCTACTGCAATAATCATGTGATAAATACTTCTAAAGTTCTTCCTATGAGATTCTGTGCAAATTCAGTTTTACAGTTGAAGGACATCCAAAAAGCAATACTTTGTGCTGTTTAAATGTTTATATTCTATAAAGTACAATTAAAGACCCATTGAAGATTTAAAAATAATTCCAACAGACTTTTTAGCAGTTTTTTGAGAAACACAAATCACCGACACCAATGCAAAAAGGGGAAAACACCCAAACAAACCACTAAGCAAATAATTTTGAATCTATCCTCTCTCTGTCTAAAAACAAATGGAAATCATCAGTTTTCTTTTGGGTGTTGCTTACTGGGGTTTTGTTTGTTTTAGTTATTTTACAACACAATTCCAAAATGCCACTGACAATGGCTTATCAAACCTCATCTGTGTCAGCCAGCTTTTGCTATCTTTGCTGTTTGTTATGAAGTTTGTTATGAACACAGGAATACAGCTTGTGTATTTTTTGTCTTTTCTTCCCTGAACACCTTTGAAAGACAACTCATTACAAACTTCAGACTTAAAAAAGCAAAATAAAAAACTTGTGATCATTTTTAGTTTTATTTTTTTTAAATCAGTAAGTTAATGGAGGGGGCAGGGAAAAGCAGTAGATGGGAAGAACATACAAAAGAAGAGATTCCCTTCTCCAGTATCTCCTTCATACTTTAAAGGCTTCTTCAATCAAAGGAAAGATAAAAAGCAAATATAACACACCGTAATTGTGATTTGTTTCAGGTTACCTAGTGGATGATCAGCATAGTCTGGTCTCTGAATATAACTCGGCACAGGTCTCGTTGGTGTCTAAATAAATCATAGTCAAAGATAGTTAGATTGCAAGAATACATACGGGAGCTACAAAAGCAGAGACCCACACAATAAAATCAAACACACTGAAACATGGCTAATTCCACAGAGAAAAAGATGCAAGTATGCAAACAGTCCAAAACAGCTCCAATCTCCATTTCTCAAAGAATCTCCTGTTACTCTTTACTGCTTTTAGATGATATACCCTCTAATAGCCAACTTCACAGCTTTATAAAACCCAATTTGTATCTGTCAAAGAAAGAGTTTTGTTTTAGTTATTGTAGCATTTATTCTGGCACTTCCCGACTGCAAACCTAGTTGTTCCAGGCACATCCTTCCTCTCTATGATTGTTAGTGTATTTTGACAAGATTGTTATTTTTAATCATCACTCTATTTATTAGGACTTTTTATTATAATTTCATATACATTGATATTATTATTCATATACATCAGGCATGAACTGATGCACGTTCTCTCACAAGCTTTTGCTTCATTTTATACCACGACCTAGATCCAGTTAACTAAAAACGAGCCACAGAAATAACAGTCATACATGTCCTTCCCATAAGGTTCAGACTGATAAAGAAGCTTTCCTCCTTCAGCTAAAATATGGAAGGCAATCAGGTCAGGAATTCTGGTCCACCGGTTGTTACAGAATGTAACCTGCACCTTTTCCCCCAGTGCTGGAGCACAGAGTGCCACTTAACACTTACCAGGGGATAATGTGGCCTGAGTTTCCCAGTATATCGATAACCAGACCAGGGATTTGTGTTAACGTCACCTTCCAGGGTCCAAGAGGAAACTTCATGTTTAGCTTTTTCATCTTCTGAAAAGAAAAAACAAACAAAACAAAACAAACAAACAAAAACAACAGCAAAATCAGTCCTACCAAGAACCGCGGGGTCCAGCAGGCAACCTACAATAGATAAAGCTGACATTCATTCTGGTGGTGTTTTTGTTGTTGGTGGTGGTTTTGATACTACTGATACGTAAAAGTGTAGGTAGTACTTCTCATTTTATTTTTTGATTAAGTTTTTCACATTCAAAAAAAATCACAGCCTGCCAACCGTGTCTTTTCTCATGAGCAAACTGTGGATTGTCAGGACAGCAGTACTGTAGGCACGAAGGCAGTGTAATAGCTATTTGAGTTGTTCTTCATTTGTAGCTCTAAAACATAGTTCTGTGCTTCTTTTCATTCTTGGGAGATGAGCGTATTTCTACAGAAACGCTCATTATCCCTTCAATTAGCAATCTGGCACTGCAGATGAAGACTGCTTTTCTGCAATTTCGCCTGGCATTCAGTGACAGAAATGACCTGGGGTGAGGAGGAGGGTATCCAACAACTAGTTTTAAACTGGGAGCACGCTTCCCCTCCAGATCTTACACGGAAAGTGTAGGGTCAGCCACTTCAGGCAGTATGTGCACCTTACGAGATGGTTCCAATCTGCCCCAGGTTCCACCTCCCTTAACCTTGTGAAACTCGCATCTGATTCAGTCCGGTGACCGCATTTATTCACAAATAACACTAGCCTAACAGAGCAGATTGATGGTTTTAACATGGAGGATTGAAGCAAGTTGATCCTGGGCATTTCCAAAAGGGAAAAAAATAAAAGGAAAAAAATATATATTTACTTGGAAAGAGGAGGCAAGGGTAAAGGAGGAGTATGGCAGCGTTAATCTTTAACTCATAACCTGATAGCTTAAGTTTGTTTTCCCTTTTCATATCTCACAAGAATGAAGAAATGGCAAGAACTCTAACACAGCAAGCCCTAATACAAATTTCTCAGTCTCCATAGCTGACTTCTGAGCCGCCTGCCTACATGACATTCAGTTTAGGTGAACCACTGAGAAACAATAGTTTAAAAATCTGAAGTTATCGTGAAGGCATATTTGAGATTCCTTTGGGATGCTTCAGTAATTTGTGACACCGAGGGCTTGAGGGCTACCAGAACCAAGACCACTCATGCTGAGCTTGTCCTGCAGTTATCCAGGAAGCCAACAAGATCGTGGATTTGGTGGTATCATCAAAAAATTCTGTCAGATAAACAACAGCATTAGAGGACTGCGCCAGAGGATTACCTCTTTGAACACAAAGACAACTTCATATTCATACTGGTGCAGAGTAATGGGATAGAGAATGCAAGTGTGAACTATGAGAACTCTACAACAGGAAGGCAGGAAGAGGGAAAACATGTTTAATGGTCTGTGCTACTCCCAGCTATTAACCGTACACAATATTTATGATGGAAAAAGGAGTTTTATGGAGTTGTAGGAAAGAAGGAGGTGAATGACCTGAGGAATTGGCTTTCTGCCATGACACTTTCTAATCTCAGCTCCCTTTTAAGTAGGCCTTGATGAAGTTGGGCTGAGGAAGGCCGGTGTTGAACTGGGGTCTACTTCCTCTTTTTTCAGGTTGGTTTTAAACTTATGGATTATTTTAACTCCTCAAATAAGAGAGAAACTACCAGTCTACCAGCACTCCTGTACCAGAGCTACCAGCATACATACATATATCAATACAGATCTTCTTATTACCTTCAACTAACTGAGCAAAATCCTTGCTACAATGCGTCCTCCGACCAATTGCAGCATGAGTGCACAAAACCATTTTATTTTATTTTATTTTTCCCAGAGGGGTACACCCCAAATATGCAGACTGGCTGCCCTCTGACCGGTGCGCTTGCATTCCAGCAAGCACCGAATCAAATGACTTCGCTAAAGCCCTTTTGCACATTACTGCCTCTTACTTCATCAGGCATCAAAACGCTATGATGGTACAAGTGTGGTACAAGTTTACAGGCCTCATCGTCGTGATTTATTGCTGTATTTGTCCTCTGTGTCAGGATCTCTCTTTTTCTCTTCACACAACTGGTAATTTGGCTCAAGGAGCATGCTAGGCAAAAACGGAAGAGAAATAGGGATTTCTGTACCACATGTGGTCTCTGAAATTCTACATTTTTACTCTGAAACGTATCTAATCTGCAGATTGCCAGGAACCGAGCACAACTTCAGATATGCAGAACACAATGCCAGATATCTTGGGAAAATCCTTATCATTTCTTGGCACAGAATCACAGAATGTTGAGGTTGGAAAGCACCTGTGGGGGTCCTCCTGTCCAACAAGAGCAGGCTGCCCAGGACCACATCCAGGAGGCTTATGAAGAGCTCTAAGAGGGAGACACCACAAACTCTACCACCAACATTCACACGCACACGCACTTTCTTTTGAAACTAGATTAAATAAAACACGATGATGCTGAATTATAAGGGGGAGTAAATGCGCAAAAAAAGAACAGTTTTTATAGGCACGTTCAAAACAGAATATTAAAAGAGATAATAAAATAAAAACAACTTACTTGCTTTCTTGTGTAATAACTTGTGAGTAGCCCAGCTTCCCTTAAAGCATTCCTAGAATTGCAAAGAAGAAGAAGAAAAAAATAAGTAGCCTTATTCTGGACAGACACATCATTCCCAGGAAATTGAGAAGCAACTGTATTTTAAAATACTAAAATATGGAATTTACTAACCTTTGTATCAACATGCAGTAAATGCCACTTTAACTGCCAGTCTCTGCACCAGAAAATACCACTTTCAACAGCTAATGAGCCAAAACAGTCAGAAAGCACAGACAAACAGATGCACCCATCCAAATGAAACACACTGATCTAATCCTACCTACTGAATATTGTCCCCTTATCAGTTTGAAGAGTAATTAAACACCCCGGTTGGCCCAGGTTGGCTGAGACGTTGTGCTGTTCAGGGACACAGAGCTACGAGTTCACCCGGTCTACCTCCACACCTATCGTGACGGCGTTGCAGCGGGCAGGGTGAGCCTCCCCCGGCTCCTACAAGGAGCCTCCTGCTAATTGCCTCCCTTCTGCCTCCTTCCCCAGTGTAAGAAAGCAACGGAGGTCAATCAGCGTGATCACAGGGGAACAAATTAAAGAGTTCAAGGTGGGGAAAAAGACTGAGAGCTAGCGAATGGAAATGGGAAATGTTAATCACAACAACAGAAGCAAAATGAAGTTGAAACGGAAAGCAAGGAAAGAGTGCACATGAAGGAGCCTGTGTTTTTCCCTTTTTCCCCCAAGCACATACGGAGCAGTTCGTGCAGTGAATAATGAATGAGCAAAGGGGCAGGTGGAAATGCCTGGCAGCTGGAAGAGAGTGAAGGAAGACTGAGGTGAGGGGAAGACATGAAAAAAAAGGAGAGATGGAAGTGGAAAAGCTGCTGAAGTAGGCATTTAAAGGTGATCGTTTAAGATACTAATTAGGAAATTGATTAATTTTATAGACAGAAGTCGAATTCAGTGGCTACGTGTACACAAAACAACTGTTAGCAAGCTGCTAACGCCGATTATTTACAATAATGCTGAACTCGTTCTGAAGAAACAGGCAGGAGGTTTACCTGTAACAGGAAGGACAACACCAGTGGCTGCAATACCATCATAAAGCTACTGCCCAGAGCCAACGACTGATTCAGCCTAACATACACGACACAAAACCAACCCAAGACCACAGATCTGAAAACTGAGCCCAGTGTGCAAAACTCTGCCCCAGCTTCACGGCTGCATGGCACGGTCCTGACTGCTTTCCTGGGTGCTTTCAGACAAAAACTTGGCAGGCTGGAGAATCGTAGCTGGGGCTACAAAGCACTGTCGATGTACCACGGCATGCTTCAAACACCCTCACCTTCTCGACAGCGGGCTTCCTGACAAGGCATGGAAGAAAGCCACTCTTCCCCACCATCTGGGCCACTCGGTGGAGAATTTTCTGGAGAAAATTCTGCCTTTCGCTGAGCCTTCTCTGCTGAGACACTTACTTCAACCTTCCTGTTATCATTCCTGCCTCTAACGAGCCTTCCGTGTTCCTATGCCATACACAGATCAAGATAGAAAACTGTCAATGACTAAATAAACAAAATACCCAGAGTGAGCTTCAATATTAAAATCAAGAAGCGAACAAGACTCTTTTCTAATATTGTCCAAAAAAAAGGAAGACCTGGCTTCATATGTCTATGTTTGAAAACACTAACTAGCTTCTGAGGGAAAGCACACAGGAATAACATGATTTGGGCCACGAGCTTCTTGGAAGACTTCCTGGATTTTATTTCAAACACTCCAACATCCATTGGGGTTTCCGGTATTAATATCCCACCCCTGTCACTCGAAGCATTGATCTTTCTGTTGCAGGTGTTTTTCACGGAGCCGTCAGGACAGACTCGGAAGCACTGGAGAGGACTGTGCAAAGCGAGGGGCCAAGTGCGTGGGACACCAAAAAAAAAGCGGCGGCAGGAGGGAAGCGGGCAGGGGAGTCCTCAGCTGGGTTAGAGCGATCCTGCGTACAACTAGGCTGTAAGCAAGAGAAACGGGGTTGCAATTTTTAGCTAGAGACCGTTAACATATTTAAGCCTTTAACAACATTTCTGACCTGCTGAAACCAACCCCACTGACGCTGTGTTCAGAGACAAGCTCGATCCAATGTTGGCCAGGACCTGTGCATTTACCAAAAGGTAACACAATCACATTACGCTCTGGAAAGACTCCTCTTGGATCAGCCCCTGGAAGCCAAGCTATTTCTCCTTAAGATTTTCACCTTAAGGGCTCAGTCCAACACCTCCCGGATGAAATATTGACAGGAGCACGCAGCCTGGCAGAATTTGTTTTACGGTAGAGGGCTTTTTTGTGTGAACAGAAGGGAGAGGTCATTCAATCAGAGGTCACTACCAAACGTCTTTAAGAAAAAAATCAGCCATTGAAAGAACAACAACAAAAACAATCATTTAAATTGAGCTACTTAGCAAGATGTTTTTTTCGAATTTTAATTTATAATTTTTACAGTACCAGCAGGAAACCAGGAATCCATGCAACTGTATTAAGGGGCAGAAAACATAACCAATGTCAAACACCAGAGAAGAAAAGGGGGCTAAATGGACCACGATTAGGCTATATCCACACTGCAAACCTCTGTACAGCACAGACATACCCAAACTAGCTTTCAATAAACTACCCAAGCGCAGGAAGGTGTGTAGGCAACACAGAATTCAAGCCACCCTCATTTCTTGTGTTTCTGAACAACCCTTGCAAGGCAGCAGCTCGCCCGAAGCGCACTCTGCCAGCTCTCCGGCAGTGATTTCCATCCTTAGGGCTGCTGCTTTCCTCTCCAGGCTCCCCGTCCCCTCGGGTACCGCTGCTTTATACAACCTGGCATCCGATGCCGCAGACACACCTGGCAGCAGGTACGCCGAGACTGCCCAAATCCTGGCGCCGGACAGTTTCTGGGAACTGCAGCTCATTCCTGACTTCACTGTGCTCACCATTTGGAGCCACGGAGCTGAATTTCCAGAAAGACAGAGCGAAAAATATTCTACAGCAAAAAAAGACAGCTGGAATTGAGGCTGTGGGGACAGACTGGCTGGCACTCTGCATGTCATTATACCCTGAGTTGTAATAGTTAGGCAAACGTCTAGGAAACAGTGCCAAGCAGTACGGTGCATTTAAAAATATTCCAAGCGATTTTTTTTTTAATACAATTTTAAAGTGCCCTTCGGAAGGTAAAATTGTCTCGGGCTTAATCCAGGATTGCGTGATTTTACTTAATGAGAACTAGTTTTTAACCAAGCCGCCTTTAAGGTACGCAAACAAAACAAAACCCTGAAGGGTGGCATTTAGCTTAAGAAAAATGTCAGGTTATCGGTGCTGTATGTGCAGTGCGACACAGATGAACCTTACATCTTATCTGTAAATGCAAGCGCCTTCAGGGGTGCAATTGCTGCTGCACTGGACGTTAAAACAGGCACCTTTTAGCACGCCAAACTCCGTTCTTCTAGGTGCTGTATGAGCCCAGAAGATGCTGCCTCTGGCCTGACAAACGGCCTGCAGAACTCACGCACCTGAGCTGTGCTTGTGACTGGTCTGCTTTTTAGCTGAGCTGAACACATGCTTGCAGATTCGAAGGAAGCACCTACACACATCATGGTATCAGCAGTGCTTGCTCTGCCTTTCATCTAAGCCTGGCTCCCAGGTGACAGGACTTCAGCCCTTCCTTGGAGGAAGGGACAGTATTTCACGGCTCTTCAGCCACTGGGGTATACGTGGGGCTTCTGGAGCAGCGAAGGAACAACCAGCAAGAGGAGTTCAAACTGGACAGGCCTTTCAGTCCACTGGACCCGGCTCAGCCTGCCTGGGAGCCTGAAGTAGACCTTCACCAAGTTATGAGCACTCTGCATTCGTGTCTCAACAATAACCAGGCGTTGACCACGGGCACAGGGATTGCTGGTGATTTACAAGCAGATAAAAACATCAGCTTCCTGGCAAAGGGAATCTGTCAAAAGACCTGGAAGGGAGTATCTGCAGAGTGCCATTTATACCAAAAGAAAGCCGTATCTGTTGCCGTTGGATCCAAGCAGCAGGTTCTAGCCTATTTTAGGCGCAGCAAAGAACAGCAAACCAAGAATGAAATATGGCACTTCTGTCCTATGGGCTGACACGAGAGAGGGCAGAAAATGCTTTCCTCCAAGCCCACAGCTCCCTGCTGCCCAACTCAAGCACACTGAAGGTGCAAGGAAACAGCAAAGCGTACGTGGGGGGACCGCTGCTCTCTTCAAGATCCCAATTTCTTAAATTACTGTGACCTTGAGAACTCAAAGCTGTCAAGGGCCCGGGTCTGAATACCAGTGACAACGTACCTGCCAGAAAGGAATAAGGCAGTACACAAAGCCACCAAGGGAACAAAGCAGAGCTTCCTTCCCATCACTGAGATTTAAGAAGTCAGCCCCTGCCCCAGCTGGAAGGAGCACCCTGGCGGGCACCCACCACTTCCTGAGAGATGCTGCACAGCACACAGCTCGGAGAAGCCGCCTGTGGCCTCCACATCTCAGAGAGGAAAAAAAGGCAGCACAGGGCTCTGAACTTACAATGGGGGAAGGATTCCACTATGTGCCTGGAAATAGGTACTTCTGAACCGGGATGGGGAAACCACCCCACATCAGGATCTCGTCCATTCCAACTGAAAATCTCAGGCGGCTCCGTTTAGTCCGAGACACCCATACAGACACAAATAGTACGAGAGAGGAATTTTTCATCAAAGCAACACAAAATTATTGGTAAGAGATCAATTCATAAATAGAAGGTTCCTAGGAAAGTAGTAACTGGAGATCTCAAGAATTGTTGCTGCTTCTCCATTTCCCATTCAGCAGCTTGCAGACGTCATATAAGAAATACACACTGCGCACTGAAGCACCAACTCTTTCTGTATACTCCATATGATTTACACACAAGCCACATGTACCTAACAAGGCAGATTTTGCAACTGCAAATTCACCTTAGTAAGAGGAACACCACACTTGAGATGCCATGCTGGACATCTATGTTATTTCCACATTCAGGATACAGTAATTGAGTCTGTTACGCTGATAAACCCATGCAAGGCTGTTGCAAGCCTCTACAAAAGAGAAAGCAAGACAGTGAAAGATAGCTGGTGGCGACAGGACCTGATTTACTCGGCTAAATGAAGATGATATCAAAGGTTAATAGCAGACAGAATTCCTCAGTAGAATATTCCCTCTCATTATCCCTTGGACTGAAAGGAAGAAAAAAAAAATGCCAGAGTTCAACACACTACCAAAGCTCCTCTGCTACTAAGAGCTGTCTTTACCTCACCTCTATTACCAGTTCAAAACCCCACTGTTAGGGCAGAACTCGGCACCCTCAGCCCCTTTTCCACCCTAATCCACAAGCCCAATCTTCAACAGCGTGCCCGGGTGACAAGGTGCACAACACCCCGCTCCCAGGTCAAATGGCATGGCTCGAAGGCATTTCCGAGGACGTCACGTTACTTCAGAGAAAGCATTTCCAGGGCACGCTGTTCAGATGCCCTCTTTTTGATATAGAAGGGGGAAAATAAATGACTAGAATAATGCCCTTTACCGAGAAAAGGAGAAGCACAAATGATAAATCCACCAGGGAAAGCGCTGTCCTGGTACAATTTACATGAAAAGTTCACTCCAATTCTCTACGTGCAGTGATGAAAAATAATGTTTAATAAATCCTAGGATTGCTTCCTCACTACACTACGATTCTCAGTCCTGTGCTACCCACTTTAGTTCTTAACAAATTATACATTGCTACTTACAATCCAAAGCATTGTCTACCTTTTGGAGTTGTTCACACTTTCCTATAGTTTATTCTCAGCACCAGAGAAATGAACTCCCACAAGTTTGATTTTAGCTCTTACTGGAGCTTTGGCTGTATGAACAAGCTATTGCAGGCTTCAAGCAGATTAATTACCGTAGCAGGCAGCATAGGTGTAGTTGACACCTCTGTGCTCAAAAAGGAGGGGCTGACTTTACAGCTACGCTGAACTGGGTGCAATGGCCATGCCTGCCCTCAGGCTGCACCGTCCTGAAGCACTGGTGTTCACTGATCCTGCAGCACAAAGCCGTGGGAAGCTGAACTAGCAGAAAACTTAATGCAACTGCTGTTGCTCCATTAAAAAAAAAAATGAAATCCTAAAAACCCACGTAATGGCTCACCAAAGAGTCAGGTCCAGCTTAATGGAATGGGTAGAAGCCTGCAGCCTTGGACGGACGGGACAGGAACAGGCCTTTAGCTATGCAGGCTGCGCCGTGGAGTAACATCCCCGTTCCACTTACTAGCTTATCAGTTTTTCACATGTGTAATGCCTCAGTGGGAAGGAAACCACTTAGGAGAAACCTTTGGAAAAGTTTCCCAAATGCTAACCATTCCAGTACTAGTGGCTGAAACTTGCTGGAAGTTCAGAGAAAATGTCCTGGCTTTGAAAATTTCCTGCTGAGCGATGATGAGCCTCTCAGTGTGTGTATAAACAGCCGGCCAGTTGTCAGTGGCACCTCACCTGCCTTCCTGACGGTAACTAGTGCCCCCAAGATGACATCTCCTCCATCGGATGATGCAGAAGACTACGGGGGACCAAAGCTCCTCACTGCGGGCTGAACATGGGGACTCCTCTCTTAGTGCGTGACATCTTTTGCACATCATGAAAACAGACAGCTGTTAGCTTCCTTCTCTCTTCTATGAGACGCTTCACCCCAAAATGTCAAAGTACCTTTCATATGGGGAATAGCTACGCCTCCCTACTTGGCTGATCAAGGGAATGAGGAGAAACAAAACACCCAAGGTCTCCCAGAACTAAGAAAAGCGGGATTCCCAGTTTTATTGCCTAGGCAAGACAGCTTTACAAGTAGTCAGTTATCCAGCAGCCTATTTTAACAAGCCAATAAATATTTCCAGTAATTTTACCTTACAGCAGTAGCAGCCATTTCAAAAGAATTAAACCTAATACATGGACAACCAGAACATCCACGTTCTGTATAAATGTGCCGAGCTGGGAACGGGACAGAGGGGCGCGAAGATGTTACCAGAACTTCCCACGCGGGCCTGTCCGGTCTGTTGGAAGCGGCATTGTCATCACCAACAGACACCTGCACGTGCTGAAGATGCATTTACGAAGAGCTTTACATCAGGCATGTCAAAACGCGCAGTGAAACGCCAAGCAAAGCCTACGAAGCGCCTAGAAGCACCAAGCGGGAACCAAAGGCACAGAACCGTCACAGCAGTTTGGGGCCACAGTCGGTGCAGTTTGGGGCCGCAGTCGGTGCAGCTTGGGGCCACAGTCGGTGCAGCTTGGGGCCACAGTCGGTGCAGCTTGGGGCCGCAGTCGGTGCAGCTTGGGGCCGCAGTCGGTGCAGCTTGGGGCCGCAGTCGGTGCAGCTTGGGCTTGAGGGGAAAGTCCCAGAAGCCGCGCAGTGGGCGTGCGAGGTGCACGTGGAAAGCTTTCCCCAGGTCCTATGCAAACGCTAACTACCGGTTTGTGTCCTGACTCAGAAGTGACTTTTTTTTTTTTTTTTTTTCTCAATCAGGAAGTTACTCTTAGCTGATGCGATTAAACGCTTCTGATATCTACAAAACTTCGATGATTTTACCCCAAATTGTACTTCTCCCAGGGAGCTGCCCCACTGATCTCTGGAGCATAGCTCCTCGCTTGATGCTGAGAGGAACAGCACATATAGAAGGCTCAAAGTCCTAAGATACGTATTTTGCTCTGCATTTTCAAGTAATTAAAATAAAATCAATAAAAAAGACGTGCTCGGGCATCAGGCAGCCCTTTCTGTTTAAATAATGGACCTAACCGTATCACCACCAAGGTAATAATGAGGATAGCTGAGGCCTGCAGAATACATTTAGCAGAAGTTGATGGTTAAATGACAACTGGCCTAACCTGAATCTCCCCGTCTGGCAGCCTTAAAGCAAACCATCCAGAGGCGTTTAAAACCAAATAAAAAAGTAGGGCACCGCATCGCCTCCCTGGGAGCCCCCACCTCGCCAGAGGACACCCAAAATCCGGCCGGCAGAGCAACAAGTCTCTGCCACAGCCCCGCGACTCCCGAGCCGGGGCTGCTGCAGCCGCAGAGGCACACGGGGCGGGTCGCGAGGAGCACGCCTCGTTTCGCCCCGCCGAGCCCTCAAAACCAAGGGGAGACCCCCGGGGGGACCCTCCGGGGGACGAGGAAGGACGAGGAGGGACGAGGCGCCCCGCTCCCCCAGCGGGAGCAACCCCGGGGCGGCGGCGAGCCACGAGCACCCGCACACGGGTCCCCCCCCACCCCGCACACACACACCCCCACCTCCATATCCCCCCGCAGCGGGGGGAAGAGGGGGCTCTGCCCTCACCTGAGAGCAGAAGTAGGAGCCCTGGATGCCCAGCTTGAGGCAGGTGGGGCACTGCAGCTTGGCCTCGCTGCTGCAGCCGGCCGTCTCGCAGACGCGGCTCTCCACGGCCGCCATGCTGCCCGCCTGCCACAGGCGCGGCGCGGCGAGCTGAGGGAGGAGCTGCCGGCTTGGGGCGGGCGGAGCCGCCGCTCTGCCGCCCTCCTTCCCTTCCCTTCCCTTCCCTTCCCTTCCCTTCCCTTCCCTTCCCTTCCCTTCCCTTCCCTTCCCTTCCCTTCCCTTACCTTCCCTTC
>CM021734.1:27724881-27783413 GCA_011075105.1 Heteronetta atricapilla | reverse complement strand
CCCTTCCCTTCCCTTCCCTTCCCTTCCCTTCCCTTCCCTTCCCTTTTCCCTTCTCCTCTCCTCTACTCTCCTCCCGGGGTCGCCTCATGGCGGCGCAGGGAGGTAACGGCCTCAACGGGCGGCCCCGAGGGGCAGGTAGGTGGTGGGCTTAGCCCCCGGGGGTCCTGCCGTGCGTGCGGCCAGGTGCCCCCAAAATAAGGAAAAATAAAAATAACCGGCGGTGTGCGGAGGTGCTGCCCCTGTGTGTCTTGCAGGTGGGCTTCTGGAACCGCAGCGGCTGGTGACTCAGTGACAAAATCACCCAGCAAAGTGGTGGCAGAGGTAAGAGCAGAAACCAGGCTCCCACATCCACACAATTAGTTTATAAAGAGCATTTACGGTAAGGGATGGTGTTGCCAGTCCTTACTCATCGGGATCCAAAGATGCGTGTGCTGGACACTTTGTATAGCTTCTCTTGAAACGTGTGCTTGGGTCAACTGTGTGTTTCCAGCTCTGAGGAAGAAGGAGGCTCCTGGCCCTTAATCCTTGTGTTTTTCACCAGCAAGGCCATCTTTTCAATTTCATTCTTCGGTCATACCTTCTTAAGTTTCTTATTATGGCACATGATTTTAGTCTGTCGGACTCTGTAGTCTATAATAATTCCTTGTGTTCGTAGCTCTCATTTGGAGGGAAAAAGCTGTCGCATTCAATATTCAGTAGGGCAGTAACTAAAATTAGAAAAATAGTCTGCAGAGTCACAGCGGTATTACCGGAAGAATTCTAGTTTTCTTCCTAGAAAGAGAAAGATTAAAGATAAACGATCTGTTTATATCACATAAAATCTTTGACTACTACATATGTTATTATGTATTAGCCCCATCTATTTTCCCATTTACATGAGTTGATCTCAAAAAAGATACTACCTGTGCCTATAGAGCTAATCGTGTTTATATTCTCTGAATATCAATGTCAAAACTATTCAATTTGTGTACTAAAATAGCTCTAACATCAATGCGAGACACTTTTTACTGGTTTGTATGTCAAGAGGAAGTTGCTTTTTATAATGAACACAGCGAGATGTCTGTTGAGTAGGAGAATCGTTGCAGAAGACTTCAGAGCACATATTTGCTAGATCCAGCCCTTAGTGCTGGGATCCCACTCCTTGTTCAAATCTCTATTGTCTTCCCACTAGCTGGCAGGCACAGCCTGTTATTTCAGTCAAAACTGCAGGATCAGATTCTCTTGTGGTGTAATGAAGCCTGCTTCAACTTCACTGAGATCAATGAAATTGCACTGATTTATTTCCTGATCTTGGTACACAAAATATTCCCAATTCCTGACTTCCAGGTAACTTCCCAGACAGTGCAAATGAAAATCCAAGCTAGAATTTCAGGATTTTCTGCAATTATACTGTGTTGTGTTCCCTTTGGTGTTCTGGAACTGTTTTTTTAATGAGAATAATAAAAGTATAGCCTAGGCATAGAGGTGAAGTGAAAATTTCCATTTACTAAATCCAAAACAAAACAAAACAAACATATGTCCTATTATTTTATCAGAGTAAGTGTATTCACACAGATATCCTCGCTTTCTGATGTCAATAGGTAAAAATGGACTAAGTAGTCCAGCTGATTACAAGACCAAGTGACAGGTAAGACAGGATTTAACCCTGGTTTGTTGTGTGACAAACGCTTGCACTAGCACAGTCAAACTACCAAAGGAATTTGATACCATCCCATTACTGAATTGTAATTGCAGGTGGGCACTTGTCAGAAGAATTCACAAAGACAATCCTTGCCTTCATTTCTCTAGCATCAATAATATTTCTGTCAGCCTATTTTTTTGTAGAATGAGAATAGTGTGAATTATTAAATGTTCCTAGGAAGCTTTTAAAATACAAAGATTACAACTCTTTATTTTCTTCAACAGGTAGAAATAGCTATGTGTTGATTTATGCAGCTCATGTTGTGCCAGCATTTAGGTCCAGATTCTGAAGATGGGCAACCAATGACCAACCAACATCATGAAGTATCTTTAAAGGACTCATTCACAACCTGACTTCACGCATTCCAAGTCCAAACCGTTATTAAAGTCTTGGTTTAACCTTTTTAATGCAGAATGTTATTGATTGGGCACAGCCACTCTTACATGATAAATGTTGCTAGCAGGTATTGCATTGCGTACAGCCCATGAAAAATCAGTGCTCCTGTGCCAAGTAACCGGCAAATCAAACTATCAAGCACTGTAGGACAGATGCCTTTGTACACCAGAGTTGCCACTTCATGCCATGTAAAGAACCCTAAGGAGCTGTAGGCATCGTTTACCTGGCTAAGCAGGGTTTACAAGTACTGTGAGTCACTGGCATGGTATAAAAAACCTGAAGCGCTCTGGTTGATCTAGTCCAGTGTACTCCACTCAAATACCATCTTTTGCTTCTTGATGAGATTTCATTATAAACATCATTAGTAATTTTGCATACTTCTCTACACTTTAAGAGTATTTAAATCACATTTAATTTCATGTCTGAGTATAACTTCCCAAATGGGCATAAATTGTATCTCTCAGTACCCTCACTGGGATCTTGTCGCTATATGCTTGTGCTGATTTTGTAGCTATTGACCATGATGCAGGTTAGGAACAGAGGACTCCCTTTTTAGCTAGTAGCCAGGGTTCCTCCTGTGACTTAGTTTTATTTATTTGATGCATTTCTGAAGCTCAAAATAAAGGCATAGTGTTTTACTGCTTACTTGGAGAAGTCAATGATGCATAAGTTAATAAAATAATTTTCAAAATGTATTTAGAGTAGTGACCTCCCTAATCAAGGAATTGATGAAGTTACTTATTTGTTCTCCTCAGTGTTTAGAGATAACACAAACCACGTTTATGGATCAACCTTGAATAGCAAATTCTGAAAGATTTGACCTAATACTTTTTTGTGTTGTGATTTTAGGGCTTTTTAAACAGCCCTATCTTATTTTTCCCATATGAAAATGATATGGCGTATGTGGTGTTTCAGTGCTTTTGATTTCCCAATTTGGCCTTGATTTTCTGATTTGATAAGTGAACTGATTCACGCCTCCTGGAGGCCCATCCACTGCCATTTCCCGTTATCTGGTGGTACGCTTACTCTCACCAGGGAATTTCACTGACCTTTGCTGTGACATTACTTGAGTACAGCTCTTTTTTTTTCTCTGTCAGGCTTTTCATGTCACCTTCTAGCTGCCTGTTCCCCGGTGTCACACAAACACACACAGAGGTGTGTGTGAGTTGGAAATTGTATAGCCCATTCGTGATCCTTGATTTATGTCCACGCTGTAGTCCTGCTGTCCTCAGAACTCCAAAGCGATGCAGGGCTGGGTGAGGGAGGTTAGCAAACAAGGGCAGGAGGAGAGGTCAGCAATGTCTCATGAGTCACATAGTCACTGCAAAAAAAAGCAGGCGCAGCTGGCAACTGAGACAGCTGCTGGTTAGGAAGAAAATGGCCACTGAATTTGACATTACTTAATTAAGAGAGTGCCTTAGCTCATGTATCCCCTTGTCACTTTGCTTCTGTACATTGTGGTAGTAGGGGGTGGGTAACTGTGCATTCCCACTGAAGCTCTTGGGTACAGCAGCAGTCTTCTGTTTAGGCTCTTTGAAGACCCAATTAAATGACTCTTTGTTTAGTGATAGCTGAAACAATGAAAAAAATACCACCCAGGCACTAGAGCACACGCAAATATGAACTATGGCTTGGCCAGATGGCGCAGGCACTTACTGGGATTCCCATACCAAATGCAACAGTTCAGGGTATCCATATGTGCATGCAAGAAAGACAAATAGCAAAACCATCACAAATGCACACAAGGACAAATATTTGAAAGATGACCACACAAAAAAAAAAAAAAAAAAAAAAAGACTTAAAAAATATTCTTTGTAAGTTGACAGAGTTGCATTAAAGAAGTATCTGTTTCTCCGTTTCTCCTTTTTAAAGAAAAATGATGTGGGATTTCAAAGTCTGCCTAATTCTGTGGGCCAAAAGATGCTGCGATTTATTGTAACCCTCTGAATCAATCTTGTTCCTTCCATTAGAGGAGATGCAAATTAAATTACTGAAAGGCCCTTTGCAACCACAATTCATAATGGAGCAGGTGTATTCAGAGGCAGTTCCAAGAGGGTTTTTCTCTAGTTGTGGTTGAAAGGAAGATCCTGCACATCCTTCAGTTTCATTATGTTTGGATAAGTAAGCTCTGCCTTTTGCAGTGTTCATATAGTGAATCAAAATTTCTACTGTGATTTAAGAGTAGTTTTCTCTGAGTTCAAGAACACTTTTCTGATAACCAATAATCTTAGCATCTTTCAGTGTATGTGTATGAAACCTGTTGTTTCTCATATAACAAGAACAAAGGAAACAAGCTGCATCTTCTTTAATAAATGATACTTTATAAAAAACATTCCTATTTAACCACCAAGTTAAAGGTGTTAAAGAGAACAAGTCCGCCGCTGATGATATTTGGAAGAATCCGTAGATGTTTCTTGAGGTGAGAAATACCTTTATTCTGTAGTATGGTCATGTAAGAAAAGTCATGAAGTTCTGAATTCAACAGGAATCTTACACTAATATCAATGTGGATTTCATACGGCTTTTGTCACTGAAGTCAAGGTCATAACAAAACAGACTTAGCAGCAGTAAAATACTAACAATATTTTCTTTCCACCTTAGATAGCATGGACAATGCTTATGAGACATTACAATTTTTTTCTATCTTTAGGTTTCAAAACCAAACTAAAATGATGAGATCAGTGATGTGAGTGATCTGATGCATTTCCACTCAAATCAGTGAGAGACAGGTGTGAAAGTCAATTAGAACTTACGCTTGCATGCCTCTGACTGTGATGCCATGCTCTGCAAAATGAAACAGAAGTTCCTAACGGCTACTTAAATTCACACTGATGGAGCTCTGAAGTGCGCAAGGATTACTGAAGAAGAGGCATTTAACACTTCTTTACTTGAGACCATTATTTTGTTTCCTAAAGCGACGTCAAAAGGTATGATTTTGTGGATGTAACTACGATACCTCTTTGCCTTGTATGTTGATTTTCCTTTTAGTTTGAAGACGATGTCACTGCACAAGGTAGCCATGCCACTTTGAGGATCTTGCTTACGTATGTCAATTAATTCAAAGAAAAGATTACTGTAATTCATAATCCTCTCACTGCTATAAGTTGCTGGATAACTTCTGTTGTCATCTTTAGAGGCATTGCACCTCTTTAACTCAACAAATCAAAGAAAAATGTGTACCAAATCACAACATGTGCTTACTTGTTTGCTTGGCCATGTTCTGAACTCAGTTGTACTACATTTATCTATCTTATTCAAAACTGTTAGTATGCATTCCTGTCTTTTAGGGGGCTTTATATGGTTAATGCTGCATTCTCATAAGAAAAACGAACACAGCCACACGCTATGTGACATCGCTGTCATTTGGTGGTTATCACACATTCACATTTCTTTTCAGTAAAATGATATTTAAGACTCTAAAACATAGTTCTGTACACTTGGTTCATTGAGAATGAAAACACAAAGTTAAACACAAAAGGAGCTGAAGAGAAAATGATCAGCAAGGAAGAGGATTCTGGATGGATTATCTTTATCTATGTTAAGAGGCTTTAAAGGCAGGATTAAAACAGAGGCAGTCAAAGCATGTGCATGGTTGACAAACAAGTAAAATGGAATATCAGATCTATCTGGCAGCGTATTAGGCTCATATATAGGAAGGCTCATTAATTACGATATTCACATTAAACAGCCTGTAAACAATTACTAGGAACCAAACATTATAAAGCATGTAAAATCAAGAGCATGTCACGAGACGAGAAAGTAATGCTTCTGAATGTATTGACATACCTTCTAAATGTACATATTTAATAGATGATGTTCTTTTGCCAAGATGAGTTAACATTCTACATCATATGGAGAATTATTTTTGTACTAGATTTCCGTTTCATCACTAGGAAGACATGCCCAAGCTATTTTCTTGTGAAATTTCTGTTCACTATTTATTTTTAAAACAGTATTATAAAAGATTAAGAGCGTTGATATATTTTTGTTGTGTTTTTATTTAGAGACACCAGGTGGCAGATAACACACTACTTCATTGAGCCCTCTCCTTTGATTAAATAAAAACCAAATCATAACACTAGTGTGAATTCAATGGCAGAAAGAATGCAGCAGCAAACTTACTGTTCCAAAACATTTTGATGATAAATGATGACTATTCAGTGATCCACAAAGAAATATAGGAGAAGGCAGCTTTATTGCTTCTCCTAGTAATAAAGAAACAACAATCAAATATGATACCCTAAAACCACCCTTAGGTATCAAATATGATACCCTAAACTAACCTTGACTTGGAGGCCATGGCCTTTCTTCAAGACTGTGTACTGATTTTGCAAGTGATAGATACTTTTTATTAAAACATTCACATACACACCCTCTGTCTGGGAGTCCCGTAAAGAAAATCCTTAGTTCTAAAGCCAAGGCGTTTGCCTGAGTACTTTAAGCCCTTCCTGGTACTTTTCTGCTGGGACAGTGTATCTGTGGCCTTGGATTTACTTGCACTTCTAGAAACATTCTTCCTGAAACAGTCTCAAAGTACCACTGCCCCCATGGGAGTTAGAGCCAGGCAATTTTTTTCGTCTGTGTTCAAGATACTGGAGTGACAGGAAGTCCACCTCCCCGTAAAAAACAGTTTGGGTTTGGAAAAGCAGCTCTTTCGATCAATCCAATTAACAAAGTCATTATTAGAAATGAAATTCAGAGATTGCTAACACAGAGATTAACATCAGGCCTAAAGAGGGAGATTATAGAAGAGAGAAAAAATGACTGAGCTGTTCTGTAGTTAACTAACCCAATGCTGGGTCAGTTTTACTAATAGTGAAATGACAAGGAAAAGCGGCTTGTTCAGCAAGGGAAAAGGGTACAACAGGTTCAAGAGACTTCATTGCTTTTATGTAGGTTGTACAAATGTTATGTCTAGATATAAAATACACATGTTGGAAACAAAAGGTCTACACATGCTTGGATTATTAAAGAAGGGTTGAGAATATGCAAAAGGGATAGGTAAAAAAGCATAGGTAAACAGCAGGGTAAGGAAGGTTGTTAGAAACAAGAAGACATCTTTTAAAAATGTTCAGTAATACTCCAAGAAAAAAAAAAAAAAAAGTAGACGGAAACATAGATTCCTGCAGATTAGATGTAAGAAAACAGTGAGATTGGCTCCTTCCAAAAGGAATCAGTGCTAATAATAAATCTTTCTTCGGTCATTAGAAACAGGAAGCCTTCCAGAATTCTGTACGAATCCATAACCATGGTATTAACAGGAGTACTCAAAGAAAACATGCCATTGGAGAGAAGTTAATCACCTATTTGAGTCAGTTTTTACCAGGAGGAAACTGGAAACCTTGGTGAGAAACTCACCAGTAGTTTCACCTTCCTGGAAATGGAAGACAGAGTGGATAAATCTGATAAAATGAACAGTAAGAAACCATTAGGACCAGAGGGAAGTTATTAGCAGGTGTGTGTAACTACACTTTTTAAAATGTAATGATACCCATTGTGTGCAGGATGGCAAATATAACGTCAACTTTTAAAAAGAGTTGCATGGAAGATAGTGGGCCTGACAGGCTGGACACCTGGATAAGTATGATTGACGTGGTAGAATCAACATGACTTCATAGAGGAAAACTCTGCCTTACAAATGTACTGAATTCCCTGAAGTCAACCTGCATGTTGAAAAGTGTGGTTTGTGTAGCCTTACTACATGTAAAAGGACCTCACCTGCTTGGAGCAGAAAAGGGAATGCAAGCCTAGTTGCAGCATCTGCAGTATTTATTTTCAATCTCACATTACTTAACAGCTAAACAGTGTTTTTTTTTCACTTATTCCCAACATCTTCCTTAAATACCTGTTTCTAAGTCATAGTGCTGAGTAAAGTGCAGCTCAGTCCCTCTGTCACCTTCCTTAACCTACTCTTTTCTTAACACTGTAATGTGTTACTTCCTCTCTGTCATGAGAGGAGCAATACTGTGCTAGTTCTGGAAAGTGATTTCAAGGAAGAGAGCTTTCAAAGGTATATTTCTAGGGGGAACTGAAAGCATTCTAACCACTATAATTACAAACCCTCTGTTCCTCTAGTTGTAGCTCCAATTCTAGGTTCCTGAGAAAAGGGATGCTGCATGAATGTGAATGAATGAACTTAGTCTCAAAGCCTGAAAACACCCTACTTGCTAAAAAAGTCTAGTATGTAAAGCAGAATGGACATGTGCAGACCCTATACCAGACTTTCTGTGACGGGAACATTTCAGAAGGAAAATGAAATGTCTCTCTCTGGAGGCTCACAGGAATTCTGCACTGCTACGAACTTTTACCATGGAACCAACTTAGAGCTCAAACATAGTGTTATCCCTCTCATACTGCTGTGTTTCTACAGTTCATCTGTTTGGGTGTCATTTTTGATCATGACCAGCTGTCTAAAATACAGGCTTCACTGTACTGTGTGAAGATCTTATTTCTAAAAATCGTTCCACTTAATTTTTATACCCTCCTTGTAAATTAGGGGTGCTGGAACCTTGACATCTTTTGATCTCCTGTGAAACCATCAAAAATCTGAGCTGTGGTAGGTCTCATTTTGTGAGAACCTGAAACCTGCTATTTGCACACAGCAAAGCAATGTTTTTCTTCCACAGCGGCTGGAATAAATTTCTCAGGACTTCGAATTTATTTAATCAAGGGCCAAGGGGTGGGGAAAATATAGCTGCTGCAACCCCTGTAGTTGTGGTTAGAAATCCACTTCTAACTGGCAGTGGAATGGGACTGAGACAGCTAAAATAGTGGAACAAAAAGCAAAACATCAGCAAAATGTCAAGACCTTTCAGTTTTTATATGAGAGCGCTTTCACCTATGTCTTCACCCCTCTTTAATAGGACCCTTTCTCTAAGGATTCTGTATTTAGAGATATTACCTTCTGAGCATAGGAACAAACACGATTGCTCTCCCAGAAACATAGCCCTTTAGTAAACTAGCTTTATGGTTGTCACTGACACACTAATGCTGGATGTCAGCCTGCCTCTGTAGTTTCAGACACCAAGGGAAGACGACACATCTGTAAGGCAACTCATGTGCAAGCATGACCTCAGCTGAAACCCAAAATGCTCGGTGGTCCACCAAGTGGTAGACATTTGGCTGGAGGACAGCACGCCCCAGCGTGCCTCGTAGTGCTTTAAACTGCCAGAGGGGCTTAGGGATACAAAGACCAATGTCCCCAGGAGGGCGGGAGCCGACTGGAGCTGTCCTTAAGCAATGCAGTGCCCTGGCAGCCCTTGCCCCTGTGCAGGCACGTCTCTGGAGCTAGGCACGATTCCTGACACTCTGAATTACTGTGGAGAGTCTGTTTTGTGCCAGACAGAGACACATGTCTGCCAGCCGTGATTTTCTTTGCTTCATCTGCCAGCAAAGTGCTCAATTGGTAGCGTTATGTGCCTGTGCCTTCCCCACCGGCACACCCTGGGCACATTTCGTTTCTGTGCTGGGAACAGAAGTGGATGGACGTTGCTGGCTTCTGTTCCCGTGACACACGAGCTGGGGGGGGACCTGCAGCATGCTTTGACCAAGTTCCTGATCTAGGTGTGATCCAATCGGGTGCCCAGGGCTTGCCAACTTCACTCCTAACCTTTAAGCATCCAGCACCCTTAATTGTCAAAGCTGGCTCATTCTTTTGTGTGTAAAGCACTCCTCCCTTCCCTTCTCCAGCACACCTCGGCCTCTTCTCACAGATAACTAGTGATAGGACTAGAGGGAACAGCCTCAGGTTGCGCCAGGGGAGGCTCAGGTTGGAAATGAGGAGACATTTCTTCTCAGAAAGAGCAGTCAGACATTGGGACGGGCTGCCCAGGGAGGTGGTGGAGTCACCATCCCTGGGGGTCTTCAAGGTTGGACGTGGTGCCTGGGGACATGGTTTAGTGGGTGACACTGGTGGTAGGCGAATGGTTGGACCAGGTGATCTTGGCGGTCTCTTCCAACCTTAATGACCGATGCAGTGCGCCCCACCATGTTGGTGCGCATCCACCATGTGGAGGAGCGAAAGGCAGAACAAAACGACACACATCGGGCACATGGAACAAATGAGGCACACGGAACAAATGAGGCAGGCGATTCAAAGCACTGGGCTGGCCTGCGCTGAGCGATTTCTAACACCGGGCGCCTCAGCCTGGGCTCACGAAGCCCTCCCCCCCCCCCCCCCCCCCCAACCTACCGGGCCGCCTTCCGCCTCTCCCCCACGCGGCAGCAGCGGGGGGCGAGAGGGGCTCCGCGCCTACAACTCCCATCAGCCACCTCGCCGCGCCGGGCGCCCGGCGGCGCCAGCCTTCCCCCCCTTCCCCGAACGGCCGCCGGGCCCACGTGATGCCGGCCGGCCAATGGCGTCGGGAGCTTTTTTTTCCTCCTTCCCCCTTCCCCGCCCCGCAGCGCTGGTGCGGCCGGACCGACCTAAGATGGCGACCGTGGAGCCGGTGAGCGCTGCGCCGCCGCGCGCCTCCCTCCCTCCCCTCAGCCTCCTCCTCCTCAGCCTCCTCCTCTTCCTCCTCATCCTCCGGCCGCCGCCGCCGCTTCTCCCCGGTGGGAGCCGGGCCCGGGGCCGGGGGTTGCGGGCGGCGCCGGGCGGCTCACGCGGCGCGGCGGGGGTGGCCATGTTGCGGCGGCGGCGGGCGGGCGGGCGGGCGGCCCCGCATGGCAGCGGGCGGGGGGGGGGGGGCGGGCTTCGCGTTGGGGTCCCCCCGCCGTTTGGGGGCACCCCGGGATGGGGACCCCCGGGTGTGGAGAGAGGGAGGGTGGGGGCTCCGTCACTGCTGCTCTTACGTAAAAATTTATTACCTTTTGTAAGGGAGGTGGGCTCGTGCTCCAGCGGGTTGATTCTCATGATTTCCCCCTCCATAAGAAATAAAGAACCCCAATCGTTACTTACAAGAATGATTAAAGTTCTCCAGCGTTTGTAAATCGCTTGACAGTTCTCCAAAGGATCGTTAGGAGTCCTCGCCGCAGTGAGGTAAAAGGTCAGCAGCACCCTTCCCCTGCTCGCCGGCCGGGGTTAAGCGCTTGGTTTTGTGTCCAAAACGCGATCGTTGGGTTATGGCCCGCGTTGCCAAAGGTGAGGCCTTTGTGCCAGCTCGGTGCTGAGCGATGGTCGTGGAGCTCAGCAGGTGCTGTGATAAATGACTTGGAAGTTTGATGGCCGTAAGAAATTGAAGTGACGCTACGGGCATGGCTTTGACTTTTCTTGGCCAGGGTGCTGGCACAAGCCTGTCTCCACACTATTCTCTGCGTTGATCTTTACACAAGCGTGTGGTCATACGTCAACCTAGACCTGGGGCCTTATTTAGTGCAAAATAATTAATTTTACTAAACCATTTCCCAAGTTTTCTTCCCCAGATCCACTTTATTGTGCAGTAGTTGTTGTGCTGCCCCAGTAAAACTAGAGGACAGGGAAACACTTAGTAACACCGCTACTGAGTATTCTGCTTTATTTAAAGTATACTCGACTTAAAGAAACAAATATCAGCCGTACTTGTTTATTTTCAAATTTACTTAAATAATTTCTGTTTGTTATCCTTTCAGGTGGCTCACAAGTCTCCTACCTACGCTTCAAGTTAGACCTACACTGTAACTGAGATCATAGATGCTTGATGTTGCATAAATACTATGTGATTTTCAATTGAACAGATTAGATGTGTGTGCTTAGGGATCTGATTACCACATGATCATAGGGAGCGTTCTTACAGGCCTTCAAAATCTGCACCTAGGTTTGTAGAGATGTCTTTTTCAGGAAACGTGATAGAAGTTATTGCAAGAAGTATTTTGTGCAACTGCAAGGTAACCTCGTTTCGCTAATTAAGTTAAAGGGGAAAATAGGCTAGGGAGTGAAAGAAAAGGGCGGTATCAGCTGTCCCTCTTAGCCCTATGTGATGCTTCCCTAGTGTGAAAACATATCTGTGCCGATGCAGAGCACTCATTAGTGCATTGCTTTTTTAATGCAGGATCCTGCTAAAATCAGCAATGTTTATAGAACATGCGTGTTCTCCAATGCAACATGCAGTTTACGTCTAGTTAAGAGGCTGGAAAAACTATTGAGGCTATTTAGGAATGTTGAGACTTGAGGTTACGGTACTGTAAAGAGTTCCATGGAAGTTGCAAAGAACAGGAAGATTATTCTAGGTAAATATAAACCCACTGCACAGGGGTTTGTATCCACACTGCAGGGAAAACTTGAACCTGTGCAGAACTGAAAGGTTAAGGCTGTCAGCTTGTCTTGTGCTATCCAGATGGTTGCTCTTTTAAGACTATTCCCGATTAATTTGCCAGAATATGCAGAAGTGTGTCCTATTAGTGTACTTGTATTTGTAGCCTTTGAGGATTAAATGTGATAAGATAACACCGTGCAGAAGTCCACAAAGTCAACGACAAAACCAATAGTAACGCTTTAGTAAGCAGTAGTTTACCAAAGGTGACTCTAAAATGTAGCCATGCGAAGGCTAACTTGCAAGCGGGGATAAATTGTGTGGAAGTAACTCAGACGGGAGCACCCTTATCGCTCATACTGGAAATGGGCATCGCGCTTATTTGCTTTGTTTTGTGACAGTTACCTTTACACCTGGGCAAGTGCAGTTCGTAAGACCTTAATTCCCCATTTCAAGGCTAAGGCACGCAGGTGAAACTCAAGTTACGTATAACTTGAAAAGTGCTTGTTTGTACAACTAATCATCAATAGGTAGGGCTCAAAGCTGAACTGCTCCTTCTGTAAACGAAGTAATATTACTTCTGAGGGGTTACAGACGTAGAGCCTGGACGTTCTAGGAAATTCAAAATAGCTCCTGAAACACAAGGTATGCTGAAAGGTATTTATTTTGTATTAGTGACAGACAGTTAGTATGTAAATTAAATGCAGGTCAGGTTGAACTTCAGACTTACTCTTAAGCAGGTCTTTCTGCTGAAGTGATGTCCCTGACCTGCTGCGGCTGAAATCAGTACGGTGTTCAGGTTTAGTGCAGTGAACACTTGTTCCTGCATGTTTCTGAAATGCAGGATAAATGTATCTCAGGTGCTGGTGGAGAGCTTCAATAACAAGCTGACTTCCTAACTGTAAATTCCCGTTCTGACTGAATAGAAAGCTTCCCATAATACTGTAAAAGAAGGAAGGCGTTAGATGATTTGTAACTGAGATAAACATTTTGCTGAAAGCAATTCAAGAACAATTGTATTTCACAGAGCATATAAAATTTCAAACTTATTTCAAGCTAACACATAAAAATAGCATATGAGACTTGACTCGTGTTGCTTCTGCTGATACTACCTGCAGGTGTGGAGGGCATGGGAAATTTCGATGACAAAACGTGACCCCTTCAGCAGTTCTGTAAAGATCAGTGTGAATTTTGAGGGGACAGAGGGAAATCAGATGCAGGATGCTGGTAGACAGCCTGCAGTGTGAAAGGGAAATACAGATTTTAAAAGGGAATTAATGACTTTTTCCTCAATGAAATGAATCTTTTTTTTTTTTTTTTTTTTTTAAAGCTATTTTTAAACTAGAAACTTTTAAGTAGCCACTCATTCCCAAAGTCCTAAAACCTAGTCTTGTTTTAAACTGTTCATGCTGTAAAGTGTGGTCTCCAGATTTAAATGTGCTGTGTACTGTAGGTGGCTTTTTAATGCCTGCAAATGCCACTTGGTCATTTATTATGTAGTGGATGTAAGACAGTGAAGTCTTACTGTTTTAAAAGTTTTCTTTTTCTATGTGCTGATGTTTTTCAGATGTGCAGACCAGTTGTTCAAATGAATAATCTTTTACAGAGCACTCAGTTTTTCTCGCATCCAGTGCTGTTTGTCCAAGTAGCTTGTGTACATCTAATGCTTTACACTAATCGGGCATACCAGTGATATGTCCAGGGCTTTGTTTTTCTTTTTGTGCTTGAAGACTGATCTCCTAAGCATCCATACGCTATAAAATAGTTTTAAATTCATTTCTGAAAATTGATGGTTTTAATTTTTCAGCCAACGTACAATTCCAGTTGGTTATAAGAGCGGCTCGGTGTGCTCACAGGAATTTGGGGTGCTCCTGTATCTGCTGCAGAAGTGAGGATGAAGGGAGATGAGAAGTTTTACAGATGGCCCTTGTTCCTTGAGTCATCTGAACTCTTCTGTGCAGTTTTTTGGGAAGCTTTTGTTTTCTTGACTGATGGTCTTATATAATTTAGTGTTAGGTGTTACAAGTCATCTTATTCCACCTGTAGATTTCATGTCCCAGTAGCCAGGGCAGCAGCAGTGTGCAGACTGGCATGAGATGTGGTAGCACAAAGGCAGCCTGCCCTGAAAAAAAGACACTGAAATGTTTTGATCTACCGTGTAACCTTTTGACTAATTCCAGTCATAAGATTGTGAGTTAAATGGTGAAAAATTGGTGGGAACTTTTAAGTGTCTGTAACCACTGTTTCAGAAGTCAAAAAGGCTGTGTGATCTTTCGCTTCTTTTAAAAGCCAAGATTATATTTTCTGTACAACAAAGCGTGTCCTTCGAACTCCGGAGGAAGTGTGTGACTCTTCTGCTTGAGTCTCTTGTTCCTGTCCTCCTGTACACGTGTTGCATTTCTGTTCTGACTTGGTGGGCTGTCACTGTTAAAATCATGTTGTAATTGGTGCTCTAACAGTAAATGCCCTTCTAAAAAATCTGTGGCGTTCTAAGTAATAGTGTATGCTGTTAGGATAGTTGCTCCCTATTAGGCCTTGGTTACGTCATGCCTAGAATTTATTTGTCCTGGTGTCTGGAAAGCTATTTAACAGTGCTTAATTTGCAGTAGGTTGCCGTCGGTACTTTTCTTCCGTCTAGTAATACGCGTACCACACAGGATTTTTACCTCTGTATATTCATTCTTAAGAGTTGGGTATCAGTCCTTCAGTTCCTGTTGCTTGTAAGAATACAGCCTATATTTTGTGTTTTCTTACAACGCATTGCTTGTTTGTGGGTGGGCTTAAATCCCCTTTTTTTTTGTCCAGAATGTTCAAGATAAAGAGGTCTTGGTTTTTGTACTTGGTGAATTGTTATCCTAAGTGCAGTGTAGTAGCAGTTATCTGCAGTAAGCGCCAGGAGATAACTGACAGGCTTTTGCCCTAGACGCCTGCTGACTGGAACACACATTTCTCTTGTTCTGCTGGAAACCCTAAACAAGGAGGTGGAACCTCTTGGATGTAACTTATCTTGGTTTAAAGCAAGAAAACTTCACAGGCTTCTTCAGCTTGTGAGCTGAATTCTCTTAACTTTCAGCAGGAAGGCCTGGCTGTGCGAAGTGGCATCCTGCTGGGACGTAAACGTCTCTTCTAACTGGACTTCCTGGCCAGCACCTGTAGGTTGTTAAACAACCAGAATGAGGTCTGGGCAGCACCTGAAAACACTGGGTGAGACCTGGTAGAGCTAGTCGATTCTCTCAAATAGCCAAACCTGATTAAGCAGCTTTTACTGTAAGTAGCCCTTGCTTCCTGTCCCCGTGACACGCACGCCTTCCTTTGATATGTTGGTCATTACGCGCCGCGGAGAAGGAGTGAGTAACAGCAATTAAAGCGACAAGTGTCAGAAGGCAAGTAACGTGCAGATACGCACAGTCATTAGATGCTGAGTAGGCGAATGTTTCATAGATTTCTGCAGGCTCATTCCTACATCAAAAAGCATGTGGGTAGTGAATAAATGTCACTCTTAATTACGTGCTGTATTGTGCGTGAGGAGCAGGATGGGCTGTATGAAGCTTTCCAGTTTGGCTGGTAATGCTACCTGTTTTTATTACGTCTGCTTTAAAAACAGCAAACCCAGTGATGGCGTAGCTTAATAGTAGACGCAAAGTCAATTTTAGGTTAAAAGATGCATCAGTTATGAGCAAGAGTAAAATACTGCAAATGAATTTTAATCTGGAAGTCCAGAAACTGCTGGTAGAGATGGTCTGGCTTTAAGTTAGTAGCGCAAGATTTCAAGGTGTGAGTTGTTAAAAATGTATACAGCATAACTTTAAGAGATGCTGGATCCACAGAATCATTGAAAACATGTGTTAGGTGCTTGCTTGGGACTTGCTGGTGAATTTCAGTGCCAATACAATGTACAAATACTTCTGTCTGGTCAGAATGACGAGATAAATGCGAGAAGAAAAGACATGGGAGCTGGTATGGTTAAATAGCTAAAAATTGTTTTCTGTTTGACAGAAAGGGAAATAAATGGCAGCACGAGTTAGCTGCTTTAAGCTTCTGTCTGGGACCAACCAGAAAGTGGTGTGGCAGAAAGCTCTGCTTGCAGTTTCACACCTGTTCCCGAGTTTATGGTGTGTGTGCAGCTGTGCCTATCCTCAGTGGGCAGCCTGGTCCCGAAAAATCCCTCATCCGGCTGGCTCCGTTCTTGAGGGGAGCTGCGTAATCCTGAGCTGTGGCAGCAAGCTGTCCTGTGCTGTTTTGGGCAAGAGCCTGAAATGTTCACCTGTGAAGGGTGGCCATCAGTACACGGGGCAGGCACTGGGGCTTGTCAGGTTCTTGTGTTGTCTGCAGGTGCTACCTTAATTCTTTCTAATACTGTCTTGTATTAAAAATGTGAAATGGAGCACATGCAGGGCTAATAATATATAAATGGCAATAGTTTTGTATTGATTCTGTCAGTTCAGATTGTTGTACTTCTGGAGGAGTGACCAGGAAGACGTTAGGATCCACCCTTTGTATTGTGACAGCTATTTGCTGAGCAAATGTGAATGAGATTCTCAACTGAAAGCATTTTTTAGACGATGCTCTCCATCTGTCAGAGTCCTTGGGATGTAAATCTTCAGTGCAATAGCACTTCTAAATCAATTGTAAATGCTAGGTGTCACAACTGAAGAGTATTGGGAATGAAAACAAGCATTAACACACAATTTTGTGCTTAGTTTACTTCTAAAATACCAACAAGATTTTTTTTTACTTCCACATCTATTTTCTCTAACTCCTCTAAGTCGCAGATGGGGCAGCACTTAAATTGTAGCTATTGGTATGTCTTGACCCCTTCTAGCATAAAGCAAACTGTAACTGAAAGGGAGATACTGAAATACCTCTTGGGTGTATTTGACAGCCTCTGAGCAGTGACCATCCTGGGTGTGCTTAAGGGAGAAGGTGTATATCTGATTGCATCAAGTTAAATTAGATGGGGCTAACGCTAGAAACTTTATTCAGATAAAATTTGAAGCACTTGCTGACACTATTTTTTTTAAGAATTGTTGAGTTTTTTATAGTATTACACTGAAGGAGATTTGACAGGTTGCTTAACGCTCTGCGTCTGTGGGTTTGTCAGTGACGGCTCTCATTAGGGAATCTTGAGAAAGCGTTTCTTCTCGTAAGAGGCAGGAAACGTTACTACCTGCCCCTTGTACTGAGTAAATCAAAGCAGTATCCTAATTGTCGCTGCCCCTGTTAGCCCTTCTCGTTCCAGTCTTTTCACTGTGAGCATGGGGGTGTACAAAGGCATTCTCAAATGTGACAGAAATTGTTTAGCTTTTGAACTGAGATCTTTGCTAGTTAAACTAAGCATGTTTGGGTTTTCTTTCCTGAGCTTAACGGTGTAATTTCTCTGAAGAAAAACGTTCTGCGGTGCTTAATTAACGGTACTTGATACATTGATAAAGAAAGGAAAATCTGTGTTAAGCCAGATCTCTAGATGTGACCCGAAGAGTTTGCCAACTGGTCCCGTGGAGGTTAAGTGTTGGTTGTTATCACTTGAAATCCATTCCACTTTTCAGCAGATTCGATGACGAGAAACTGGAAATTGCTCCCTTAATTAGATGACTGACTTAATCCGGTAATTTCCTTAATCCACTCGTACGCTGCTTTATTCTTTTAAGACCACAAAGATTAAGTTCAGTTTTAAGTACTACTTCTGTATCACTGCTCTAAGGAATGTCTAGAGTCTTTGGACCTGCTGTAGTTAATACTGGTTTATGTTTGCATATACCAAAGTGCTTTTTTTGTGCAGCTCTACAGGCTTTTTTTTTTTTTTTTCCTGGTAGCTGTAGGAAACGAGCTTTATTCCTCATTTCTTGTTGGCAGTATTCTAGTGCAGACTGAAGTTAGGGAGAGATGACGGTAACTGGGAGAGCGTTGGCCTCACAGAAACGCTTTGTTTCCTGCTCCGAAGGAATGGCATTAGAATTTCAAACCTGACACGGTGGTTTCTCGAGTGACAAGCTTGAGGGGTTTCACATGCAAAGGGAATATATTATTTCACTTCTTTGTGTTAAAAGTATATTTGACATCTCTAGTACTCTCCGGAGATTTGAGAAAATAATATGTGGAATCAGCCTAATCCATGGTAAACCATATGCTCAATTAAATTTCAATTTGACCTTTGAGAGCTGATAATTTAAACATGTATGTTTGGTGCCTGAAGCTTTGTTAGCAGTGATACTGAAATAGAGAGCTACCTACCATTTTGTATGATACCTGATTTCAGACCTGAAAGTTCTGGTCGTGTCTCAGACGTGTAATAACACATTTTTTTTTTCTAAATAAGCCAGGACTGTGTGTCTGTTTCCAGTGATGCTTTGTCTGAACCGAAAATGCACATTTTCGTTCTGGAACATGATTGTTCTGGGAATTAATTTGGAGGCGCATATTGTATATAACGTACCATAATGTGTATTCCTGAAATAACTCATCTTAATTTGAGACGGCGCTAAGTGTGTGAAGTAAACAGAGATGGAAACGAATGGTGTAGGAAGCAAGTCAATGGAGAGCAGAGTGTGAATTCGTGCAGCTAGTATTTTTGGACCCGTTCAAATGGCGAAGAATAAATGGATGCAAATTGCGCTGCTGTGGTGTGATTTCCCCCCCCCCCCCCCCCAGTCCGAGATGAATTAGAGGGAATTTTTAGCTTCAGCAGTCTTAAAGTTACTTGAAAGAACTGAGGTACCTCAATAAAAATTGAGAAGGGACTTATTAATCTCCTTTCTTCAAACAGGAAACCACTCCCAACCCTCAGCCTTCAGAAGAGGAAAAAACGGAGCCAGCACCTACTCAGGAGGTTGCCAGCCCTGAACAGTATATTAAGCATCCACTACAAAACAGGTAAATAGTACAGAAGCATGATGGAAAACTTGCCAAAGATGGAAGAATGCCTGTGGCTTTCCAAATGTCTTGTTTACCTTACTTGTTTTCTAGCAGCATTTCGAGTGTGTTTGGAAGATCTTTGCAATGGATGAGGGCGTAGAGAAAATGTAATGTGATCCTGTTTGAATTTAGAGCCTTTTCAGAATGTTATTATGGAAGTTGAAATCTTTTCTAAGTTTCCATGCTGCAGCAAGGAACTTCTGCAGACAGGTGATGAGAAAGCAGAGGCTTCCTATTTAGGCAGAGGCAAGCGGAGATTTTGTTGCTTTTGTTGTCTGATACGTCTTAAGAAGCTGATGCCTGAGATGAAGTTACTGCTGAGCAGAACTGAAGGTCCTTCTGTTCTGCCTCATACTTCTGGCAATTAAGGTGCAGTTGTAAAGGCTTCTTTTATTTCTTCTTGGGCTTACTTCTTCATATCTTATGACTTTTCTCTCATTTAGAACAGGAAGTTGTAGAAACTGAGTCAGCTTAAGAGCTTTTTATTAGACTTGGATCATCTGAGTGGTTGGTGTCTGCAGTTACAATGTCGTTACCTGTAGAAAGCACAGCAGAAGAAACCCTGCAAAGTAGTAATGCATGCGTTTGTGTTAAAGTCTCATTAAGGGAGAGCTGCAAGGTACTTGAATTCTTTGTTTAATGAGGAAAACGTGGAGCGGTGGTTGAAAGTAAAGATAGCTGAAAAATCTTAGCCTTCCTCACTAAATCCTGTGTTTGGCATGCAAAAATAGGTGCTTCTTAAATTAGCTGCTACTGCTTTATGACTTTGCTGTAGAGACAATGAGGACTTCTCAAGTACAAAGCTTCTTGATACACCTGCACTTGGACTAACTTCCTGCAGGAAAGCGATCTTAAGCTTAACAGGGTGAATTCCTTTAAATATGCGCAGAAGCGACTCCCGCAGAATACGTCCGTTTCAAGCAGAGCAGCTAGGAGGTAGTTTTCCCCAAACTGCAGTAAGCTGCAGGGCTGAGGAGCTGCTGTGGAGTCCTCAGTACTTACTGTTGATAAGTATTGCCCCAAACTGAGCATGCTGCCAAGTGGCCCTCTTACTCTTTTCTCTTCTGTAAGTGTTGAGCAAACATGGAGAATCATGCTTCGCTACAGTGCTGTGCTGCGTGCGTTTCATTTCTCCTTTATTCTCTCCTGTCTACTTCTATCCTTCCTATTTTTCCTGTAAATGTTTTGCTTAAATTGTTGCTGACGCTCTCTTGTAAGTGGTCACTGGGCTATTACTAGGAAACAGTGAACTTCCAAAACAAGGTTGGAAGTGTCAGGAAAGGCCACAAAACAACAGATTGACAACAGGTGTCTTCAGGAGTACTCTGGGAAGATACATCCACTCTAGTGCTAACTTGAGTGAGCTCAAGACGAGTGGAATGATCAAAATGAAAAATAAACCTGTTTTATTAAATGCCTCTTAAGGTATGTATCTTGTTCCAGCATTTTAGACAGTGCTCTTTAGATTCTTAAAGAACATCTTTGAGTGTGAGGGTTCAGTTTATGCTGTGTGTTGTACTCAGTGGAGGTGATGTTGAAGAAAATGGGGTGAAAATTTTAATTTAATCTTCATGTCTATAAGTCTAAACTCTTGAAACAGAGCTGAAGTTGGTGATTTTGTACAGATGGTTGCTGTTAGCAACAAGCTTAAAGAAGCTTCCCTCTTTATGTTCCTCTGGTATATGAGTGCTTGGGAAACTTTCATGTCATATTTAAAACTATGGAATTATTAAAATGATGTTCTGTAACTTGCCTAAAGAAATTATGGGAAAGGGAGCTGTGTTCCTAGTTTGACTAGTTGATGGTGGTTTAGGTCATAATTGGTTATTTGTGGTAGGAGACTGTAGTTAACCAGTGGCAATGAGGAGAAACATCTGTGGCTTAGAAGTTGACTCATAGAATGATCCAAAGGTATTTGAAGTACATACCTGAGCGGGAATGATCAATTCTCCCACGATTCTTGTAACTTGAACACAAATATTGTTGACTTGCAGAGTTAGATTTGAGAGCTGAAGTTTTTCATGAAAATTGGCTTCCACACTAATCTCTTGATATTTGGATATTATAATACACAATACTGAACTTAATTTGTAATGTACTCGAATTTCTAGATGCTATATTTTCTATGTTCTTTTCCCCTTTAGATGGGCGCTCTGGTTTTTTAAAAATGACAAGAGCAAAACTTGGCAAGCAAATCTTCGTCTGATCTCAAAGTTTGATACTGTTGAAGACTTCTGGGCGTAAGTAAAGGTTTTTCAATCTGCACACTGCTGGCATATATTAGCAAAGTTCTATACCAAAGTCAAAACATACAAAGAAAGTACTCCATTAATTGCAATTCCTCAGATACGGTCTGAAATTTGTTTATAAAGTTAAAGGTGGGGTCTTTGATTTAAGTGCAGTCGGAGAAGTTCTTTGTATTTCAAATGCACTTTGCAACACCGAATACACTGCTTAAACATGCTATATGTGACGTAAATGATACACACACATGATTTTCTACATACTAACATAAATTTGTAAACTCTCATTAAATTATCAAAGCAGGCTCACTTCAGATATGCAAGAATGTCTGAATCTGGAGCATAGTGCTTGGAAGACTGAAAGTTAATGGCATCCTTGCAAGAACTCTTTATTAGAGGTTAAAGAAGAAGCTACTTTCATTCTGAATTGCAAGTCTGCAAAAACAATTACATAGGCTCAAAGAACAAGAACACAGCCTGTGAAGGGAGCACTGTGCTTTCCAAACGCTTACTTCAGTTAAATTCAGGTGGCTGACTTGGAAGGTGTTGCCTTCCAAAATGATGGAATATGGGGAAAAAAATCTTCTATGTAAGTGGCATGAGACAGAACAGAAAAATGTACTGCATGCTTTGTCTTTGCTAGGTGCTGTGTGCTACCTTGAGTGTTAGGGTTCCTAAGGCTTTTATTGTGTACGTTCTTTCAGATGCCATCAGTAAGGGAGAGAGGGTGTCTCGAAGTGCAGAATAATTAAACTCATCAGTAAAATTAGCACCACCAGGGAAGAAACAGATGAAGGTGCTGAACAAGTATTTATCAGAGTAGTCAGAGGGAGAGCAGTGGGATTCTGTTCTTGAAACCAGTTTTTGCATTCCTGCTATGGGGGAGACTGATGGCTGTGTAAATAGTAATTTGCAGGGTATGTGAGGAGAGGTCAGCTTAAGTTCATCAGTAAAGTTGGTTACGGGTACGTTTTTGAGGTCATAATCAAGACTGGTCTGGAAAATTAAGGTTTTAGGTATCTATGTTCTAGGTATAAAGTCACCAGCAACTGAGAATTTCTGCCTCCCTAGTGGTCAGACTGGGAATTAGGTGTGTGTTTGGGGGAGAAATTAAGGTTAATGTGAATTTAGGAGGAAAGCTGGTAAATCCCTAACTTGCTCTTTAAATTCCTGTGCCTGATTCCTAGTTGTTAGGATATTGCAGTAATTAGTTTCCTTTTTAGCGCCGGACCATGACAATGCTAGTTGGTCTTGGACTGCAATTCACCGTGATGTGCACGGGCCTTTTTCTGAAGTCAGACCTTAACAATGCAGGAAACAAAAGCGTGCCACTCCTTGCTAGAAGAAGAGACTGTATGCCCTTGTGGCCTTTTTGCTCTGAATTGTATAGCTGTGAATTTAATTTTGAGTATCCTTTGGTTTCTTCATTCAGTCACCTGTTCTTGCTTTTCGAGTTACTTCAATTTGAACTCTCAGACCTAAAGTCTTCAAACACAGAGTACTGCAGCAAATAAGATCAAGTTGAATGTTCATCTTAAAACAAGCCTGCAGAGAGAGTAGCCTTAGAAGTGTGCGTTGTTATCCTTATTTCATGTACGGGTATAGAATATGCATGCACACAGAACTTTCTTTATTGCCATGAAAGTTCAGTGAGTTAAGTTTCTAATAATCGTCAGAAGGAAGTTTAGAAGAAGGAATGGTACTTCTGGAAAATGCTGTGGTATAAGAACCCAGCAAGTGTTGATAAACCAGGTTCCATTCTGATTCTGTAAGCCCAGAACATGGTAGAGCTAATGCTTTTGTACTGCTGAAAAATATACAGGTAATAGAGTTGCTTCTGAAATAACCATAATGATGTTTAATTCTTGTATTTGATTGTCATATGTCTTATTTTTTTTAATTGTATTTTAAAGTAATGCTTAATTTTTAATCTTGCTTTTTTCCCTCCAATAGTTTATACAACCATATCCAGCTCTCTAGTAATTTAATGCCTGGTTGTGACTACTCGCTCTTTAAGGTATGCTTGCTAACCATTTTTTTCTTCAATTGTGGATGTTGTGCGATAGTTTCCCAACTAAGCAAGACATTGTTCAAATATTTTGTTTCAGACATGTAGGAACATAGTTGGAGATGTCCTGGAAGTGTTAATTTTTAGGAAGTCTCCAACGCATGCCCTCTGAAAATCAGATGGTTAGTCAGTGGTTCTGAAAATGCAAGTAATTTTTTTTTAACATTTAATGTGAAGACTTTTTAATCTGCAGCTATGTTTGTCGTCACTCTAGGTTTGTTTGTGTGAATAATTAAGTCTCAATTTATATGATGTGAAAGGATTTTCCAGCTCTGTCAGTTAATGCCACGTGAAATGAGTTAAGATGCGTGAGCTCTATGCAAGATTGCAATGTTCTGCGATACTCTGCATGAACGCTACTAGCCAGGTGCACAGCATTCCTATAATTAATTTTCGCATCACCAGTTAAGTGCCGTATTCCTTATGCATGAAATAGAAAATGGTACAGGAGGCTGGCAGTTAAAGCATCCTGACAGTGTTCAAGCTAGCAATAGGAAATGCTGAGGGAAAACTACATGTGAAATCCTGCCTCTTGTCTGGAGTGGGCATCTTATCTGGAGCTCTAAATTAAATCCTAATCTCTACCAAGTGCTTCTAACATCCAGCTTCCTTTCTGGATTCCAATACGTAAATGATCCTGTAGGTACCGGTGCCTCGTTCCTCCTTAGCTTACGAAACACAGCCACTGGCTGGGCCTCCTCAATAGGCTACATGCAATTTGTAAATCCCAGCAGCTTGAGGCAGTGAAGAGGTGGTGATGCTTGGGTTTGGGAGGTAACAGTGTTTTTCGTGACTGAGAAACAGTACTGGTAAATGTTAATCTGTGGGCCCTTCAGATGGATCATGCTTATGTTTTTGTCGGAATCCTAAACTTGCCTTTATGTGCACCTATTCTGTTAACATATTATCAGCAAAAACTTAATTATTCACAAATGTGTGGAACAGGTATAGAATTGGCAGCTGTTGTGGGCTTCTGAGTGATCTCCTGCTGTTGGCCTTCAATCGTGACCTCATAAGAGTTCCTCTTAAAGGTGACGAAGTTTGAGCTCTGCAGCTGCCAGCGAGGGTGTTAAATTTGAGAAAGTGAACTGGCACCGCTCCATCCTGTATGGTGTACACTTAACTGATGTGCAGCTGAAGTTCTGTAGTGCAGCTCTCAAAAGCCACTTCTTATCTGAATTTCTGTCTAGACGTTTACCTTCTTTTTTTAATGACTAACTTTCCTGAAGAGCAGCGTAGCTGCTGGTGTGGGAGTGGCAACCAGCTTCTTTGCTGGATCGGTGCATCCAGAGTCATTAAATTCAGTGCAGGGCCATTGGTAAAGCATGAATGAGACTCAGACTTGCTTCTAAATGGTCTGCTGATTTTTGTGGTCCTAGCAATTAAAACCCTCTTATTCCCAGCCTGCGTGTGCAGGAAGTCATTGAGACAGCCTGCCAGGTTATCTTTCAGTGAAGTAATCATCACATAAGTGAAGCACTTGGCCAATCTTGCACTGAGTCCAAGATTTAAAATAAGGACTCCAGAGTGTAGCTGCTAATTTTATCTGGTTTCAGAGAGGACAAAGTGAGTGTTTGACTTTGACTGTTCCCACAGTTTTTTTTAATGTGATACTGTGTGGCCAAAACTTCTGCGTGAGCTGTGAGTCTTCTGTAGAAACAAACAACAAATCACTAGAGAAAGTGTACTTTTTTTAAGCTGTTGTGGAGCTTTGGTTGTGGTATGAGACTGTTTTTGGACAGGTATGTAATCCTAAACTATACGCTTCTTTTCTTCTGGTGCAGTTTGAGTTATCGCCGGTCTTTTGGTTATTCCTGATGAAAAATACAAACCAAATCTGATTTAACTTCTGACTGTTATTTTCAGGATGGGATTGAACCCATGTGGGAAGATGAAAAAAACAAGCGAGGAGGCCGATGGCTAATTACACTAACCAAGCAGCAGAGACGAAGTGACCTTGATCGCTTCTGGCTAGAGACAGTAAGTATTGCGGCCTTAAAAGTCCCAACTGAGGAAACTTTTATTTATAGTTAACGCTTTAACTGCTCCGTTATTGCTGTGTGCCACTATGAACTTTGAATTTCCTGCCCGCAGAGCATCCACATGCAGGCTGTTATTTTATTGACAGGCTGTACTTGAAGCATGATTTTTCCAATTGATGCTCAATGTAGTTGTGTGTTATTGAATACTTTCTTACAGAGGGCAGTGATAAGGATGATTGTACTAGCTTCTTCCTGCAGAGTATACTAGACGTATTTGCAGAGCTATCAGTAATACTATGTCTTGAACATGACTCCCAAATTTATTTTAACTGCTCAAGGATAATGGTTTGTTTTACAAGTACTCTTAGAAGCAGATGGTTTCCAGGTTTTGGTCTTGCTGAAACAAGTTTCAGATTTGTTTTTTCTTCATTCTATACTTGTCCTAACACTAGGGTAAGAAGGAATAGCAAAATCTTCCTGTATACTGTAAAAGTACTTCTTTCCCATTGCTACTATCTGCTTTGGGGTAAATTTATTTTTTTGAAAATTAAATATATTTCTAGAGATGATATGGGTTGCAGTAGATGTATTGTGGAGAAGAATACAACTGTAGTATCTAGGAAACAGCTAAGAGTAGTCTAAAAGATGCTAATAAGGTCTGAGTTCTAGGGGCATCTCTTACAGGCAGTGTAATGCAAACCAATTTCATAAAATAGCTTTTTACTCTTCTTCCCTGCTTGTTTGTTTGAGAGGAAAGCATCCTACCTCTTGAAAGGAAAGAACGGCCTTCAGGATCAAAGCAAAGATGTCCAAATACAGCAGCATTTAGAACATTTCTAGTCACTGTAATTGTGATTTGAGGAAAGGATGATGGACATCATACGACTGGGCGCTATGATTCTACATGAGTAGACAAGACTCGGGCTATATGCATTTGGGCTTTCCACCTGAATATCTATATGGGCCCTTCTGACTCTTCAAAGCCACTTCACATGGACTGGCAACATACAGTCCGTATAGACCTAGGCTTTGCTTTTTGTGTACTAACAAGTAATGGCGCAGCCCAAATAGCCAGGTGACGGATAAACGCTCAACAACAATCCTGTCATGTCTAATTCCAGTAACTATTTGTAACTATCTCGAATAAAAATCAAAGCCTCTTCCTTTATCGCTTCCCTCTGGAACATTTTTTTTTTTTTAAATCTAAGAATCTTTACCATCAACTACAAACTAAACATCACTTGAAGATTCCTCCTCTTGTATGGCATTCATGAAAAATGTCCTTGACTGTAGTGCTTATTCAGTGTGGTGGTCCTCTTTGCTTATATATCTGCCAAGGCTGTTGATCAGTATTTTTGAATGTTTATGAGTGGTTTAGCCTTAAACATTTACGGCTTTCATTACTCAGTGCATGCTGCAGTTGGGTGTAACATTTAAAGTGTGTGTAGTTAAGCGCAACTTTCTGTTGCCTTGATGAAGTCAGCCCTTGCAGCTCTCAGGCGCTGAAAGACCTGCTTTGTTCAATGTGTTGCAAGAGTGTTGAATTTCCAAATGTCATAAGCAATTCTAGAAAATTAATGTGATGGCAGTATACTTAACGTGTAAGGTGCGAGTGAAGCAAACAAGTATTTGTTTGGTGATGAATACTTCCGTGTGCAGAAGGATAACTACAAGAAGCTCCACTTTGAATATCTAAAAACTGCTTGTTGTATGATTTGAAAGGTGAAAACTTTTAAGCATCACTTTCACAGTTGCATAGTGACGTAATTTAATCTGAGGTTCCTGAGGTGTTACCGCCTTAGCCGTTTCCAAACTTTACCATTAGAAATCTGTGGGGATATTCTCATGTAATTCATACGCTTGTGTTGTTGCATGTGCACTACACTGTTCACAATGACTGATACCCACTTCAGAGTCTGTGGGAGCACTGAAGCTTCTTCAGTGTGTTGGTAGGAAATAATGCTTCATTAAATTGCAACTTAGATGAGAAGTGGTGTCTGACTTACCTTTGAATTGATACATTTCAGAATTGAAGTTGGATCTTGTATAGCTGCCACATTGCCCAAATAGTTTTACACAGGTTCTTCCCAGGTAATGAATGTAAACTACTAAAACTTCAGATTTGTCTACCTGTGTGTCAAGTGTACTTTAGAAAGAAAAATGTATTCCTTTCATTCTTAATGTTTTTGGACTGGGAGAGTGGGAGACATAAACGATCATCTGTCAGAACTTGAATCTGTCAGGACAGGAGAGAAACTTGTGGACGATATCCTCCTACAACCAAGTTAACAATTGCTTGTAATGCTTGAAATTTTCATACAATACTCTGATAAATAGAAGCTTATTGCTCCATGGCACGTGGCTATGAGCAGTAAAACATAACATTCCTCCAAGTCCTTCTTGTACACAGTGTTTTGTCTGTGAAGTGGGATTCTGACTTTGAGCTGCTATTTTAATGGTTAATCTTTATTTTGTAGCTGCTGTGCCTTATTGGGGAGTCATTTGATGACTACAGCGATGATGTATGCGGTGCTGTTGTTAATGTTAGAACTAAGGGTGATAAAATAGCAATATGGACAACTGAATGTGAAAACAGGGATGCTGTTACGCATATAGGGTAAGTAATGCCACTTGTGTCTCGAATGTGAAGTAACAATGCATTTAAAACCAGTTATCTTGGTTAAATGGGTGCTTTTGGCAAATGTAATCTGAGCAGAGCTGTGTTCCAAATTCAAGTAGCTCCGTACAAAATTGCTTGCTTTCTCTAGTTTTTATGGGCTCACATAGGAACTTTGTTGCACTACTGTACTCTGCTGGAGCTTAGAAATAATCAAGCATTGAACACAAATCTTAGCAGAAGATTTTTGTTTCAGAATGAGGCACCGTAAGTATTGCCTGTAAATAGATTCTGTTGCAGCATGCAGTGTCTAACAACTAACTATGGAGTGTTGGTAAGCTTATTGGGAAAGCGATGCTTGGAAATAGGAGATGAGGGTCGCTTTAAGTCTTAAACTTACCAGGATGTCCTTACATTTGAAGGTAGTAGTGATGTGCTACAAAACTCTACAGATGTTTTCCTGTCTCTTTTGTCTGTTTACATATAAAGCGAATAAAATAATGCTGGGTTTCATAGGTTATTTGGCACGTGTAATAGTATGCCCTAGTCTTTGTCTCAGATTATCATGTATCTCTACTATGGAAAATACATGCTGTTGTATTCTTCTATTTATTAAGTATTGCTAAAGCCAAGATTCCTTTTCCTGTGATACTAATGCTTCAAAGTTAGCTAGTGTTAAATTTGTCATTGAAGGCCTCTTGAATCTTTTCTGTGGCTTGTATGGGTTCTTTCCAGTTCAGCAAGTCAGTCTTAGGCCAAACTTTAACTGTCAGGCATAGCAGCTTGCTAACACTTCTCACATATTCGGTGGCTCTTCTGACACATGCCTCCTTGGGCACCTCTGAATCTGGTGAGGTCAGTCTTGCAGTGACAATTTAATGGCAGTACAATCTTGTTCCGATGTGAAAGGTGATTGACTATATTAACAACAGACAAACTACTGTGGTACAAATCTTCTGCTGGTAGAAAATATCTGCTGGGTTTGATGTAAGGTTATCAGAGTGCACTTTAGAATGGCATTAATGATTAACAAAACAGCTAAGATACCTCTGTTAGAGAACTAATTGCAAAAGTTGAGATTTTTGCAAACTGACACAGACTTGACACTGCACAGTCCACTACCTGCTGTCACACTGCCAAAGACGCTACGTCAAGCTTTTATTTAACAGTTAAAATTGGAGTAGGTTATGGTCTTCTAAACTGCCCCATTTTGATCAGGGTAAGTTAAAATAATTAACTTTGTGTATAATTTTGTTAGAGCAAGCCTGTTCAGCTGTGGACAGTGGTTTAGTCAGAGCTTGCAACCTAGAGCCATTAGTGGCTTGCATCTCTTACTCTTTTCTAAGCAACACAGTGTGTAAGGGGCTACTACTGCCTCTGTCTCTGAAGTCAAAAGATCCAAGCTGAGCTTTTTCCTGGAGCTCTTGTTGGGTAGCTGCCCATGATGGTGCTGTAATGAACTGGAGGGGGGGGTCCTGCTTTCTCCAGGTAGTTAAAGAAGAGACAACAAGTCTGTTCAAGTGATGTGTATAGTGGTAAAAAACTGTTCCAGGGAATTGCTTTTTAATTTGCTTTAAGGTACTTTATCAGCTCAGTTACTTGATCACCTCTGGAACTGTGGGCATTGACTTTTTCATAGCTCTTTTGCTTCTGTGGGGGGGATTATGGCTTGATGATACTAATAATATTCACATAAATGCAGTAGAATCTCTGTGCTTGATATTTATGTAGTATATTTCTTATGACAAGAGCTTGTCCTAACTTATATGGTAAGTTATTGTTGATACAGAACTGTAAGCTGATTTTTTGATGCAACAAGCTAGAAAAAATCTGCTTAAAAGTCTTTATACCTGAGAAAATGATTCTAAATAGTCAACTATTTTCTCATGGAAGTGTCAGCGGATCTTAAAAGCAGGTGTCCTGTTGCTAATTCCATTCTACGAATTGTGTTTAAACTGTTGTTCTGTTTCCGTTCTCCAGGAGAGTATACAAGGAAAGATTAGGACTTCCTCCAAAGATAGTGATTGGTTACCAGTCCCATGCAGACACAGCTACTAAGAGCGGCTCCACCACTAAAAATAGGTTTGTTGTTTAAGAAGACACCTTCTGAGTATTCTTTCATAGGAGACTGCGTCAAGCAATCGAGATTTGGGAGCTGAACCAAAGCCTCTTCAAAAGCAGAGTGGACTACATTTAAATTTGATTTCCATCTAAATGTTGCTAAGATTTGTGAGAAGTCTCATTCGCCTTTGTCTTGTACTTCTGTGTTCAATTTTTTCTATTTTGGCTGAAGTAACCATTACCAATCAGAATTTTAGTACACTTCACCCCCCTGAGTCATAAATGTTTTCCTGGCCCACTCTGTGATAGCTTGGTAGAAACATTACTATTACAAAAAACCATTTGTTTATCCACAGTATTCAGAAAAGTTGCATTTCTGTACCTGCAGGAAATTACTCTGTTTTACATTTGCATTGTATGCAGTAACATTTTGCTGGTTTGGAAAAGAGTATGGTGCATACAGTTTTCTAGCAATTTTTTTATACAGCATCACTTTTGCTGTAACCTATGCTGATGGCTGCTAGATTAATTTATTTGTTTTCCCTATTTGATAACATTAGTGATATTTTGATTTCAGTTGTTTTTGCTCATGTAACATTGGTGAAGAATCTGGGAATATGACAAAGGTGGAATAAACATTAATTTTGTTCATTCTTTGGTAATTTTTGTTTTTTTGTAACATCAAAGCTTTGATACAAACTTATGCATTTCAGTCAAATCAGTGATCTGTTTGTGTGATTTCCTAAACATAATTGTGGATTTTTTTTTAATGTAACACCATAATTTACATTCCTTACTAGAAATAGTATGTCTGTTTTTGTATCTTATGCTGTATTTTAACACTTTGTATTACTTAGGTTATTTTGCTTTGGTTAAAATGGCTCAAGTAGAAAAGCGGTCCCAATTCATATTAAGACAGTGTACAAAACTGTAAATAAAATGTGTACAGTGAATTGTCTTTTAGACAACTAGATTTGTCCTTTTTTTTCCTCCATCTGTACAGCAAGTATTTGTACTTCTTGTGACAAGGCGGTCTCTGCTGTGGCTTCTATTGTAGTGTCTTCCAAGAAAGATAAGTCTGGAGCTATAGTTTATTGAAACTTAAATAAATCTTAGATAGCACCCTAAACGAAAGTGAAATTATATTGATGTGGCTACTGTTTTTTCTTAGTGGTTGGTCTAATTGATCATGGCTTGCGCTGTTTCTCTTTTGGCTTTGGTGCTTGCCGAGAAATTTGAAGGTACTTGGCAGTTTGTTTGCAGGTGGTAACTACACTAAAAGCACTGAAGTGAATGACTCTAAGTATATGAAGTACAAGTAAAGCGCACAAGATAGAGACGTGGCTGCAAAGCAGAAGTATGAGGAACTAGGCGGTTTGCTATTATGCAGGTCTTGCTATGAAACAAAACTTGTTGGTCTGAAAGTTCCCGTGGGAGATGTAGGCTAGTTTGACATGCAGCATTAGGGGAAAGTTTTGGAGGAGGTGTTAACTTCTGGTGTTAACTTCTTGTTTTGAGTACAGTGTAAGAAGCTTCTTCTTTATAAAATTAGAGTATACAGCAAATTAACGCTGTTGCTAATACCCTAATTTTTAGTCCTTTAGGATCTTGCCAGGGCTATATAGCTCTCTAGTTAAACTTAGAAGCAGGTGCATATGAGGTTTTTTTGGTCTTTAAGTGATAACTCAAAGCAAGTTTAGTCACTGAGGTAATGAAGCTTTACTTTAATCAGGCTTTTAAATCTGCCTCTGATTATTAAAGCACTGAAGTGTTTCTACTTGCATAGATAGACTTAAACACTTTCTTGCACGTTTTTTAAGAAATATGTTAAGTAGAGCATTAGGTGATACCAAAAAGGCATTACGTTAGCTTCTGAATATCTTATATCTCTTTTGAAGAAACACTTAGAGTAGGTATGTATATCTAATGATACTATGCCTTCAGTATTGGTCACTAACCAGGCTGGATGTTGGAGGTGCGGAGCTGTTAGGCTGTTTTTGTAAGCTGGTTTCTGTGGGTTCTGGTGTAACTGGTTGCCTGCCCTGATTCTGCAGGAGTGCTAAGCAAGGTGGGTTTGTTTGATAGGACCATACACAGGCTGTAGTAGGCCCTACCTGTCTTCCAACTTACTGCTGCAGTTAGTCATCTCTTCAATTAAAGTAAGCTCAAAGTTTCTGTAAACTATTTCTGTTCTGTATCATCAGCCTTGAGCTAAGTAATACTTAAATAGCTTTGACACTTCCTAATAAGCTAGTATGCACCCTAAATCAGTGACGTTCGTATGCTTGGAAGAGTTAGGATGAGCTGGTTTCCTGAGTGGTAACCTTAGATTGTCTAGCTATACGTAAGTTGTTGTCTAGCTCTGTGTAATTTGGGAGCACTGTAGCCAGGCTTGCTAAAAAGAGCATAATTCCAAAACGTAGGTAGTGCTGTCCTTCTGTAAAGAACTTTGAGTTTAAACCAAGTGCTCCTGTGAAAAGGATAGAGGATTGTTTTTGTTGAATTTCACTACAAGACTGAATAGAATATTGTTCAGGGTAGCTGCGTTTTGTTCATCTAGAAAGGTGGTTGACAGTATTTTCAGTGTGGCCTCAGGTTTCTGAGCCTATGCCTGTTCAAGCAGCCAGCTGACTTGCACCATAATTTGAAAACTTGCAGTGGGTCGATTTGAGGTTGCTCAGATAGTAACTGCTGCGTTTCTAGGAGACTTGAGTGAAAATTAAATTACATACTTGCTTTATCAAATATCTAACTGATGCCTGTGACTTCTTGCCAGAAAAAAACAAGTGGCTATGAACCTTGTTCTCTCAAACTTGCAAATAGCTTTGTGCTGCATAATGTTCTTCTGAATATAATGGTGGCATTTCTGTTCCATGGGATACTGGGGGAGAAAGCTAAGAGCTGTCCAATTTGTGTATTAATAAGAGCCACAGGCTTACAAAACAAAAAGGTAGTAAACATTTAAGTTTGTTTACATACCTGGTTTTGTACAAAATATTTAACGTCATTAAACTTTCAGGTAAATGGGTAGCCATTGTCAACTTCTTGCAGTAAGCCTGAGGAGACTGAAGAATACATGTCTGAAGCATCAATTCTGAAGTGTTTTTATGTGGTACAAAACCAGTAAAACAAGGAAAGAAAAAACTGTTGCTGTATTCAAAGAGGTGCAAGAAAGTGCCAAATATAGCCTGGGAAGAAGGGGGGAAAGATGAGGAATGTGTGAATTAACAGCATCTGGGTGTCCTCTAAGTGTTGGAACATGCAGTGCTTTTCATTGTCCCTTGTCCAGCTGCGCTGTCACTGTCTTGTGTTTCAGGCTGTCTGTAGCTTAGAAACCTCAATTTTTAATGAGCTGCCCAAATTCTGGGAGTTTGAATTAGTAGTTTTTAGCAAACCTTAGACTGAACACAAAACTTCCATCCAGCCTAATGTTACCTTTTCCTACAGAAAGGCTTGGAAAAATACTCTGGACTCCCTGGGACCCTTGCTAAAAGCAAAACACCTTGTTCCAACCTGGTAAAGTGACATGCATTTTCTCTTGTGCATGTAAGTCTGAGACTGATGGATTTAAAACTAGATTTTTTTGAAGAACATTCTGCACTGTGGAGTACTAAACAACATAGTTGAGCTTACAAGTTAAATCTGTAGGGCTGTCAGACTGCCTACCCCTGAAGTTTTAGATGACTTCCCTGTGAATCCATTGCCCTCTTCTTAAGAACAGTCAGTGGTTTCTACAATTTTGAGTGATGAGCATTTAACTGGGTCTTAAAGTTCTTATGTAGAACATGTGCCTTTTCACATTGAGCAAAATGTTGTCTTGTTTGGGAACTTTGTGTGTCAAGAGTTTGTTTAGGTGACTTGATGTTTTCTGCTCATGCTTGTATGCTTTCTTCCTCCCCATTTCTCAGCTGCCAGTTCAGAAACAAATGAAAATGACATCAGAAGTAAAGAATGGGTTTATACCTGGCTATTTCATTTTGAATCTGTCCCAACTAGACCTGGTGGGCAGAAGTGCAGAACGTATTAGCAAGCGGTGTGGAACCAAACCTGTCTTAGCTATCGAATGCACCTGCTGAACCTCTCTACTGCCATTTCAAAGCTCCAGAAGCTGTTGAATTTTGAACATAATGCATTTTGATCTCTCTGGTGTAGCTGCTTGAACAGAATTACTGCCCTTCAGCCCTGGAAGTTTTGTTTTCTACCAGAACTTGTTTGCTGGAATCTAGTTCTGCAGCAAAGCCTTTAGTAAGCACTTAAATCCCTTCCCGTACAACAAAACCCACGGTCGTTCCTGTTCTTGCCTGGTGGCTGCCTGGCACTTCCCCAGCAGACCATGGGATTCCTGTTCTTGAAATGAAGCAGATTCTGATGTCCAGAGCTAAATGTGAATTGTGGCTGAGCACGATTGTTTTGCTTCCCAGCACTAACTTGTTTTGTGTGATGCCTTAAATGTAAAAAAAACAAAACAAAAACCATTCTGGCTGAAGTTGATCTGTTAGTGTCAGTTGCCTGCTAACCAAACCTAACTCAGTTGTCTTATTCCCTGCTAGTACTGAGCCAGTGATGAGTTTAACCATGCATTTGTGGGGTTTGTGATCACCTGTGCTCCTGTGCTCTTCCCATCTCATTTTTTTTTTTCTAAATCCTGGTCCTTTTCAGCTTTATTAAAATGTTTTTAATAAAGGTAAAAACTACACTGAGTCTAGTCGCTGCTTTTTTGGTCACTCTGATACTATACTATGTGGAATTCCACCTGTTGCTAAACCCAGATAAAGACTGTGTGATTTCTTTGGCATAATCTGCTTAGGGGATTTTCCTTTTTTTTTTTTTTTTTTTTTTTTTTTTTTTACCTCTAGCCATGTAAGTATGATAGCAAAAATGATACTTGAAAGTGTGTGTGAATATATCATAAAAGCAAAAATGACTCATCTATTTTTTCAAAGTAGAAAATGACTGTTTTGTTACTTCTAAAGGATTTCTTTGGATGACTTTCTGTAACGAATTCTTGGATTTTGCTTACAGTAGGTAGTTAACGAAAAAATACTGATCTGATGTTGTGCCTGTTAGTGTTACCTAGGAATTGGAGCCAACCTCATAGGTAAGGTTTGGCGTTCTCTGAAATAGAGCAACTTTTTTTTGTTTGAACTTTCTCTTCCTTTGTACAAACAGGGTAGTTATCTTAGTGCATCTCACCCTGAGCCATATAAATATGCAGAAAGTATAATGAGAAATTGAAAGGTACTACTTTATTTCTGTAGTTTGAATGAAAATAAAGCTTCTGAGGAACCGAATGTCTCTGCTTCTTGACTGTATGGGATGTTGAGAAATGCAAATCGAGGACAAATGAGTTCAGTCTGCAGTTTGTTGGGGCTCACGCGTAGGTTGCGCTTCTGCAGCTTGCCCACAGGTTAGCCTCGCTCCAAATAACGTATGCGGCATGGCTGGAAATGCTGCTGACTACTGCTCTTCCCTTCTTTATCACAGATTCTCCAGCAGGACAAGTGAAGCCTGAATGCACTTGTATAGTGGTACCAGCTATCAGGGGATTGCAGCTGCTCCTCTCCCAGGGGTGCCTGGGTTCCTGCTGTGCCACCCGGTGGTGTTAAACAGCTGGAGGCAGCACCTTCAGCTGGCACCAGGGCCTGTAGGCAATCCTCGGGGCTGCACAGCCAAAAGGAAACTTGGAAACTTGCTCTGTAGGGATCTCCTTGCACAGCTGCCCACTTAGACCAGATGTTTGCTGGAAGCTCCCTTCACCACAGGGCCTCGGTTCTTGTGTGTTTGCAGAAGGGTGATGTTCCTGTGCAGGTAGGGAGCAGGGCCCACTGCCTCGCAGAAGCGGAGACGCTGCTTTCAAGTCTCCCTCAACGTGCCCCAGTCCTTGTGCTCATTCCCTAAGGGCAAGGGAGGGATAGCCATAATCTGGACAGATGCACCCCAAATCTGGGGGGTTAAAAAAGCTTAAAAGGCCTCAGAGTTACTGAAGTCACTGATGGAGGGCAAGGAGGAGTGGGGGATGAGGCCAGCACTAAGGCTTCCTCAGACCATGAGGGTTGTTTAAAGGTGTTCTGGGAGGCAAAAACTCAAAGTGGGATTCAAGCACCAGCAGGTTTAGCTGGGAAGTAACCTAAGTCTAACTCTGTTGCAAGGAAGTGGTATTCCTTCCTTTTAAATACTTCTGAACAGTTCAAGTTTTTTTTTTTTTTTTCCTGTTCTGGAGTCCATGTATACACCTGCAATACTTAGAGAAACCTTCCCTCATAAGTAGCCCCATATCCTCAAACTTTGTTAAATTGTTAGAATTTGTGAAGGTCACCTCTTCAACTCATATGGATTTGTCTCATCTTTCACCTTCATTTCACCTTCATTCACTGGGAATTTACTCACTTTGTTTTTAATTTTGGGGTTGTAGCAGAGGTGTGGACTAGTCATAAGCTGCAAGAGCAGTGAGCTGTTGGGGGCTGCAACACAATTTTTTTCTGCATTTGGATATAGGTACTTCAAAGGGAGCAGTTGGTTCTTTCATACTTTGGTCAGGTGTGAAGATGGTGAAAAATGAACTACGTGGTGGGTTTTGTGTGTTTTTATTTATTTTATTTTTTATTTAACAGAATTCTGGGGCTTTTCCTTTGCTGTTCCTTCACAGATGCAGCACTGCTGAGGCTTCCCTCCCTGGCAGTGTGTGCAGTGGGTCCCTCCCCTGGGGGGTGCTGGTGATAACTGGGGTGCCCCCGTCTAGAGGCAGCTCTCAGCAGCTGGGATCTGGCTGTATTCTCTTAAGTTTTTTGCAGTGGGAGCTACCAGTTACCTTTGTTAAGCTCCAGGATGGAGGTGAGGTTTTCAGCTCTACCCTCTGAGGTCGTGTCCACCAACTGGACCTGTATCGGGGTGTGGAAATGTGCTCTCGGGCCCGATCCACCTGGTGTTACTGCACTAACCCTGTCACTTGTAGCATTTATTTATTTAATATTGTGATACCATCCAGAACAAGTATTCATGTGAAACGCCAGGTCTCCTGCCGGAACATGATTAATTCTGAACACAACCCCAATGTTTCCTCAGTTGTGCTCGTGGGGCTACATTTCTACTGGTTTAGGGTCATCTCTAAAAAAATTCTTCCAAGGCATCTCAGTCCCTTTCTGCCTTAAAATAAATAAACAAATAAATGCATGGCCTCTTCCCCATGTTGTGTCAGCTCAGAGGGGCCTTTTCTTTCCATGCCTTATAACAGGCACAGACTCAGGACTTCCCCAGCTTTGCTGAGCCCTGCTCAATGCTGAGTGCTAAAATGTTTGACCGGTTTTTGGGGAGCGTCTTGGTCAAGGCACCTGCTTCCAGGCTGGGCTGGGTGCAGCTGGGCTTGGCTCTGAGGTCAGTGTGTTCGCTCGGAAAGGAAAGCAGATTCCTAGGGGCTTAGTGCTTGTGTTTAGGGGGGTTTCCAAAGCTGAGCTGTGACAACGTGGAGCAGGCACGTAGTTACAACAGCTTTTCAGCTCTGCGCAGGAGAAAGCAGGGAGGAGAGTTCAGCAGCAGATAAAGAAGGAGCAGAGGCTCCCAAGGGCACGCCACAGGGCAGTGAAACTATGACTCAGCCGTGCCTGAGCTGCTGGGGCAGCGGAACAGCTCTCGCTGGATCGAAGAGATAACTTAAAAGACCATTAAAATCCATAGGTTTTGTCCTAAAGACCTGTTTGATGTGTGATAGGGGCAGCAGCACAGCGCTGCCGTGCGTGAGCTCTGAGCAGCGTGCGCCAGCCGGAGCGCCGAGCGTCCCCAGCCGCGTTTGCCCTGCGGCTTCTCGTCAGGTGGACTTTTGCTGGGTTAAAATGCAGCTTCTGGGCTGCAAGCAACCAGCAGCCCTTTAGCGGAGGTGAAATTTCAAAGCAGCCCAGCAGCAGAGCGTCCGTGAGCTGTTCCATGCCTGGGAATGGCATTCGGGGATTGGGTGACTCACGCTGGAGGTTTTGCGCCAGAGGGCTCGGCAGGCAGGCATCGTCCCGGCATTAATGCCAGCGAGGAAACGAGCATTGGTGGTGGCGATGAGGACACATGGAAGGGAGCCGGGCCAAAGCATTCCCTTGGGCAGATGCTGAACCTGGAGTCGGGCCTGATAAAGGTGGAACAAGCATCATCGGTCGGCATCGCGTCCTCTCTGCAGAGCGGCTGCTCTGCCAGGCGGCTGCTGCACGTCCCGGCTCTGTCTCTTGCCAACCTTCATGCACCATTTCAGGTTTTTCCTTTTTCAGCCCCAAAGCAGACAAATGGCGTTGCTGAACGGGGCACTTCATATTTTCCAGATCGCAGTCCGAGCTCTCCCTTGAGCTCAGGGCAGTTGACTGCGAAGGCCTTTTAACCACTCAAGTCTAAATGGGGGGAAAGTGAGCCTGTGGCTCTGAGCAGCAAGGTCCCTGTGGAGACATCGCTGCTCAGCCAGAAGAGTAAGAGCTTTTGCTCTCTGGACAGAGGTTGCCCCAGCATTCATCCCACGTGCCCCCGAGCTGCTAGCAGATGGCGATGCGAAAGTAGGAACGGCAGAGAAAAACACAGGTTTCCGTGAGTTCCCACCGGTCTGGCTGAGTCTGGTCAGGTCTCCCTGTCTGCGTGGTGCTGGGGTAAAACACACCATCCGCTGTCTTCCCTCCTTCCCTGGGATATCTTACAGAGAATTAAATTGAGTTTGTGATCTCGTACTAGGGGAAGCAATTCAGGTAAGCTGCTACTCGGCCATTTTGTTTTCCACCTAGTAGGAACCTGGTGACTGATTTATTCATTGGCAAACACCAGCAAACACCGAGGGCTGAGCTCTTTTCCAGTATTTTCTGCCCTGTGGCTTCAAGTTCATTTGCTCCATTCTATTTTTCACCCATGCAGAAAAGTGGTTGGCAGCTTAAAAAACACCAGTCTGTTTTGTTTTCATTTTCCCCTTTCAGCAAAGTTTTATTTTTTGTGTGTTTTGTCATGAAGCAACATGGAGCTGATCCGCTGTGGTCTGTATTTTTCTGCAGAGGCTACAAAGAGGGACGGGCGGCATGTGTTAAGAATTTGTTTGGGTTAAAGGAGCTCTTCAAAGCCACACAGGTGGCAAGAGCTGGGAGGACCCAGCAGGGCCCAGTGCCCCCCCTGGGAAATGAGGTGCCAAGTGGCATGGGGTAGCGAGCTCCTGGCGGTCCCGCTGGGCTGCCAACTCCCTCCTGGGCTCCAGCACCACCCCTACCTTTTGGGCATCCTCCTTTCCCTGCACGAAGAGCAGAGCTGAGGGGACGTGGTCACACAGCAAGGAGCGTGAGAGGTCCACGAGTGCTCCGATCGCGTCGGGTTTGCCCCGGGAAGGCCGAGCAGCGGGGCCTCCACGCGCAATAGGCGGCAGGTCCCACACGGAGCCGCGCTGAACAGCAGGGGCAAGGCAAAGCACCAGCCAGCAGCGCCTTGCCTTCTCCCAACAGCCGGCATCGTGTTCGTCAGCCACGTGTGCAGGAGCACACAAAACCTTCCCAGTGCTTTCCCTTACAGCTGTTTGTATCAGCAAGAGGCACTTAAGCAAGGTTTGGAAAAATCAATAGGCTTCAGCTGCGGGGGCACGAGGCGGTGTTTGCACCGAGCCCTTTAGACAGCTTGTTCCTTTTTATCTAGCGGCATGAGATGTGCAAGAGGAAAATAACTGTTGTGGAAAATGTTCTTGTGCCTTGCCACTGTGGAAAGCAGCAGGAACTGCCACAGATACAGCAGCTCTCTGTAGCCGTCGTGATTAGAAAGGTAACTCCTCAGCCGCCGCAGACTCTGCGGTGTCTGTGCCAGTACAGCCCTCGGTTTGATGTGGCTCTTGCTCTCCCTTCGGTCCCGAAGGACAAAGCTGTGATATTTCTGTTCACATGGTTAATCATTATCTATTAATTGCAGGAAAAAATGAATTATGTTTAAATGTAACACGGGAGCCAGCTGACAGGAGCTTTCTCATTAAATTCACGTTCCACAGACTAAAATGTCACTAAAAAGAGAATAAGCTGTAGTTTCCTCCATGTGGTGAAGTCCAGGGCCTGTTTGTTCTATGGAGACTTTAGGAAAAAATAAAAATTTTAAAAAATCAGACACAACCTTCAAACGCAGGGTTTTCATTACTGCTGGTAGAGCTACAAAAATGATACTTTATCACTTAGAGCATTCCATGCAGAAAATTGCTTTTCTGGCTCACTTGGGAGCTGGGAGTGCTGCTGTTTGTCTCCCCTTGGCTCATACTGTGTTCTTGGCCGTGCTTATTTTAAGCCTGGGGCTGACAGCAAGGATGTCCTCCTATCTGCTGGCTTGGTTAAAATATTGACCTAACCCATTTCCCATTTCCAACAGTGGTTAATGACAAAACAGCTTAAGAAATTAAAGGTCTGTAGTGTGATCCTTCCTCTGGCACTCCTCCTCAGCTTCTGCCAGTAAAACCTCCTTGAATCTGGACCACCGTATTTAACAGCTGCTGCCCGATCTGCCTCCATTGACTTGGCCAGTCCCCTTCTGAACAGATTTATGGTGGTGGCCTTAGATATTCTCCTAGCGGTTGAGTTTCCAGCATGATGATGCACTGGGAGGAGGCAGTGCCACCTGTACCGTCCTCTGCAGTAGCTTCCTACAAACAGACCCATCTCCAGGTTGAGCCAGCCCTTCCAATTCGGTCTGGTGGCAGACATGCTGGAAATACCAGTGTACGAAAGAAGGCAGAGATAAAAATCTAAAGCAAAGATCAATCTATCAATGTCTGACCTCCACCACCCCCAGTTTGTATCTCTTCTTCATTTGGGTTGTTCAGTTGGTGAGTACTGGGAGTCTGGTTAACTTAATTTCCTCCATCTAAGACGATGCCAACCACATATCATGGAATGTAAATAAAAGTCTTGCAGTGAAGCAGTCGGTGCTTTGAAACGAGACGATGCCCTGAATGGAATGAGAGAGGCAGACGGATAGCCAGCAGCTCTTCTGCAAAGCAGCACCAGCTGCCTCCTCCCCGTGACCACCTCACCTCACAAAAAGGACTGGGTTTGTACCAAATGCAAGCCTTGTTTTGTTTGGTTTTTTTTTTTTTTTTTTTTTTTTGTTATTGTTTTTTGACCTTAGTAACAGTTGGATCATGAAATCTGGATTTCACTTGGCAGAGCTGTCCACATCGGGCTCTCCACTCTTCTGCCTCTGTAAGACCCCTTCTGATTAAATATAAATTCAAACGGCAAATGAAGTACACCGTATATTTGCGAAGGGACCACCCCTCCTGTGCCTGTGCCCTGTTGCGTTGGCTACTTCCACACAGCCGCCACCGGTTCCCGATGACTTCAGGAACCCTGTGACCCAACAACCGAAGCAGCCGTAGACAAAGCCAGCCTCACTTCTTCACGCCAGGCATTTTGCCAGGGACAGTCAGCGTTGGCCGGCTCCACTCTGTTGTCAAACAAGAGGTATGAGGAAAGGGATGACTCACGTCTCAGCTCGTCTTCCCCCGGCACTGTGAGGATGTTCCCCTCCCTCCGTGGGATCCCCCCGGAGCTGCACCTCACGTGCAGGCCACGTTCACCTGGGCTGGAAGCCTGAGGAGCGTTCCCGTGGGGCTGGTCCCCCAGGGGAGCACAGGCCTGTTCCCTCACGCTGCCTTCTCCCAGAGCTCAGGCTCCCTCCTCCATTAAACATAATAATAAATAATAAATAATATTTTTATTAAAAAAAAGCCTTTCACAGGTGTCTAAGGTAGCTAAAGTAGCGTTATTTTTAATGCTGACCTTCAAACGAATCAATGCCTTCGGCAGAATCCTATTTTTGACTGCCTTCTTCCATAGGAAGGAAGGCTGCAGTGAGAGCGATGGTTGAGGCAGTCACGATTTTTCTTTTCTGCTTACTCTTTACGTGACAAATTGAGATTTCATCTATCCGTGGATGACAGAATGGCAAAGCTGGAAGTCTAGCCAAAGGCCAGATTCACAAGAGGAAAAGATGGGCCTACGTGAGAGGAAGGGTTCTGGTTGTTTCATTTCGTGTTGTTCTAGAATAAATAAATTCATGGTGGAGTTTGCGAAAAGGAAGGAACTCTTGTTAATGATAAATATGGATATGGACACACACAAAAAAATAATTAAAAAAAGGAGTCCTCATAGATATTTTTTCTGTTACTGAGCATGAATTTCAGGTGCATAGTTTTCATGTGTGAAAAGGCTGGTGTCTGCGAAGGAGGAAAAGCCTGACCCTGCTGTAATTGCTACAATTCCCCCACATAGGATTTTTTGTTAATTTTTCTCTGCCAAAGAAACGTCTTATCAGCTCTAGATGTATCACGTTGTCTACTGAAATGAAATTCAAATCTTTCTCAGCTGAATTTAGTTGAAGATAGAAATACTAGTGAAGGTTTTGTCAAAGATAGAAATACGTCTGAAACAACCGTGCTTTATTTGTGCACAATTCTACTGGTAAGAGAAACTTAATGAAGGTCTGTCTTCTTGTCTCTATAAAACCAACTTTCACACATCTCCTTACTGTAGTTTATTAACAAAAAACTTTTATTGTACTTAAAAAAATATCAGACATTCAACATAATAGCTTTTTAATATAATTTATTTTACATTCCCAGGGTAAGGGGATGCAAATCTTTCAATAATCACAGAATCATAGAATGGCCTGGTTTGAAAAGGACCTTAAAGATCCTCTAGTTTCAACACCCCTGCTCTGGGCAGGGTTGCCTCCAGGGATGGGGCATCCACAGCCTCTCTGGGCAACATGTTCCAGTGCTGCACCACCCTCTGAGTGAAAAGCTCTCTCCTAATTTCTAACCTAAGTCTCCCGTCTTAATTTAAAACCATTCCCCCCTTGTCCTATCACTATCAACACATACTTCTTGTCCATTGAGACCCCCAAGTCCTTCTCTGCAGGGCTGCTCTCAAGTTCTTCTTTGCCCAGTCTATATAAATACCTGGGATTGCCCCAGCCCAAGAGCAACACCTTGCACTTGGCCTTGTTGAACCTCATTAGTTTCTCATGGGCCTGTCCAGTTTCTCCAGCCTGTCCAGGTCCCTCTGGGTGGCATCCTTTCCCTCTATTGTATCGACTGCACAGCTCAGCTTGGTGTCATCTGCAAACTTGCTGAGGGCGTGCTTAGTTCCGTCGTCTATGTCATTGACAAAAACGTTGAAGAGGGTCCCAAGACTGACCCCTGAGGGACACCACTTGTGACCAGCCTCCACCCAGACATAGAACTGTTGATTGCAACCCTTTGGCTGTGACCAGCCAACCAATTATTTATCCACCCAACAGTCCATCCTTCAAATCCATACCTCTTAGAAGAATGTGGTGAGGGACCATATCAAAGGCTTTGCTCAAGTCTGGGTAGAAGATATCCATCGTCAGTCCCCAGCGGCTGCCTTTGTACAACATGGAGGGGGCACTGCTGGCTCCGTCCACATCTCAGCCTCCCTCTCGAGGGCTGCCGGGCCCTGGCGGCTCCCTCGTCTGCCTCGAGTGGCCTCGATGCTGGAGAAAAAGCCCTGCCTGCCTCGATCCCTTGCTCCGCTGCCCTGGAGCTGATTTCCTCAGTGGGTGGCTGAATAAGTGTGTGAAGACAAATTCAAATTAACAGAAAAATCCCAGCTATAACCTATTTTCCTGTGGAAAAAAAAAAGCACAGGGCAAGGAATCTAAGATGTATAGACACAAAGAGTTTGCGGTTTATTTCAGTCTTCAGACTTAATTGAAGCAACTGTATTTGTGTTAGGGACCTAGGTGTAATGCGTAGGCTGTGCTTAGTGTCTGCTTTAGGTAAAGTGTCTTAGGAAGTGGCCTCATGGAAGAAATGACACAATGATGTATGTTCCACGTCTTTGGATGGGTTTACCTAAGAGGGGAAGGATGTGCTTCCTGCTCTCTGACTTTATGGATACGTGCTTGGTTGGGAAAAAAAAAAGATGTGTTACTAGTGCGTGATAGTTCACATCCTATCATGGACAGAGCGGTTTGCATTTTAGTGTGAGTCACGCTGAACTATGCACTTCCTGATGCCAATCGGTTGCTTCATCCTGTTAGCTCTTGCTAAAACTACGGCTGGCTTGCTCTCACCTACCCAGCATTAGTTACCTTGCCTTAGTCGATGTAGGCTCAGGCTACACCTTTTCTCACAACCAGAGACAAGGCCCAGGCCTCCTGCTTGTACAGTGCTTGTGATCCTGCCAGCCTGGGGACATACCTTGGATGAGGGATCTGATCTGCAGCTTCTGTCAGTCATTATCATTTTGTGGAAACCCTGGTTTCAAACTTACCTGGCTGCTTGACACTGCCAGGCTTCCCTTTGGATGTATTCATTGGATCTGACTCTGGCTTTATCTACTGCTAGGTGCTATTACTTGTTTTACTGTCGCAAGTCTCCCCTTGCTAGACCAGAACTTGTGGTATTTGTCAGAAAGAGACAGCTTTAAGGCAGCCAGATAACCTGACCAGCCTGCTGCTCTGCAAAGAGTTTTGTGGGATTTGCTGATAACGACAAGGCAGCTGCACTAAAGGTGAGTAGACGCTGATAGCTGTGGGGGAGCAAGGCTCCCAGTGGCAGAGTCATACCTCTCTGGCATATTTCTTCAAATACTCCTAAAGAAAAGCACTTACAAACTTATGAACATTTACAAGACTCTGTTACTGATGATGGTGTCCATTTACAGTAGTTTCTCAGTCTCTGCATGTCATGAAGCTTCAGATGTTCAGGCACATGCTTATGATTTCTTTCTCATTAGAACAACTGCTTTGGTTTGCAAGCCTGCAAGAAATGCTCCTTGTCTCTTTGCAACACACTAAATCATATCAAGCTCCTTCCAGACAGTCTGGGTGATATTTATCAAAGAGTTACTCATAGAAGTCTTGCCTGTAGGAGTCCACCTCCAGTACGAGGCATCAGGACTGAGTGCAGTTGACCCATGGAGCTGCTGGTTCCATTAACTCTATTCAATCTGTTTCGGAAACTGGTTTTAAGACTCCCAGGATTAACATAAGCTTTTTCACTTAAGGACTATATAGACCTACAAGGCCGTGCGGGTGCCATTTTCTAGCCCTCCCACTAGTTAAAATTTTCATTGTAGCTCAAATTCAAAGGGATTCAGGTATTTTAAGACTGTCATTCAACCTTGTACGTATGGGCCAAGTCTGTCTGGTACGCATCTATAATGAAAACCTTAAGAAGAGCAGAGATGCATAGCCTCAGTACGAGTGTGATAGAGAAGATGTGGCTTTAGGCTTAACCTGGTGGGCTTCACCACTGCAGGGAGGTATGGAGAGAAACACTTACATCCTCCCAGAAAACAACGCAAATAGAAAAGCAAAGACTGCAAAGCAAAAGGGAGAAGCTGCGTCTAAGGAGGAGACTGGAGGTCAAACAGAGAATCACTGCACGTCCTGCAGATATTTGCCATGATGACGCATGGGGGGGCATAAAAGCAGTCTGAAAATTTGAGGATTTGCCATCTGCAGAAAAAGAAAGGGAATTGGAGTGCAAGTGATATTCTTCTTTCTCTGGCTTTGTTGTCAGAGTGCCAAGACAAGTTATAGTCACAGATGAGGCTGCAACCTTCCTTGGTCCCCTGTCTGCAGGGGATGCAGGCAGCCTGGCCAGCCTCCTTGCACTGCTTTCATTTCAGTCCAGCTCCACTCTCAAGCCAAATGATTTTAGAAGATCTGCAGACTGTCCTTGCCCGCCTTTGCCTTTTCCTATGTACTTTTCGCAGGAGGGATGGATCAGTTTTGCTTGACATGACTTTGAAGTCTGCTGCCTTTGAATCAACCCATGTGAGACTCAAGTGGCAGCAGCAGCAGGGAGACTGCTCGGCTTCAAGAATGGTTGGAGTTGTTCTGTGACCCGACAAAGAAGGTGAGCAGATTTTGCTCTCTGTGTGGCGGAAAGACATGCATTAATGGAGATAGAAAATAGGTGTGTGGGAGGAAGCCCTCACTCAAACAGTTAATACACCTAAACGTGAAGAAAGAGGATTTGGTGTCAAAGTATGCCTGTTGCCAATGGCTTGATCCAGTCAGCATGACATGTACGGCTGAACCTTTGTTACCTAATGTTGTGAGCATCTAAGTTTCTGCTGGTTTTGAAATTTACTGCTTCTGATATGCAGGGATATCATTTTTTTCTTTTTTTTCAATGTGCAAGTGGGCTAGCCTGTGGGACGGGAGTGTTGTTAGCACACAGCTGACCACACTTTGCTGAGAGCTTGAGTGCAGCTGAATTTTCAGCTCCTGGCTGCAATGATAGTTTGGAAGAAAAAGGATCAAATTGGACAGCTCTCATCAACTCCTCTGATTCATGATTCCTGAAGAGATCTTCCTCCTATTCTGTTTTTCTCTGTTATATAAAGGAAAACATACACACTTTTCCCTTTGTATTTAGACAGCAGGCATGGATTAGGCTTGCTAACCAATAATCAGCTTTCACTGGCTTAAAATTAACTAAAACAACCCTATTTTTTTCTTCCCTCAGCTGGTGCAGCGTGGCGCAGAAGGTGTCTGGAGGAGGTAGTGTGACTTGTGTGCCGGGGTGAGGAGAGAGATGACCTGCAGCAAGCTCTTTCCATTGCCAGGGGCATGGTGCCTTGTCCACCCATGCTTTTGCCTTTCCTAGCCTCCCGGCTGGCAGGATGGTGAGAGGAGAAAGCTGGGCTGCTGCGGGATGGAGGGGGGAGAGGTGTCCTCCTGCTGGGGATAGGGAGAGGGCCAGCAGCCACAGGAGTCCCGTGCCACCACCCGCCACCCTCAACCCACTCCCACCCTTACCTCACAGGGTGATGGAGAATAAACGTGCTTGTGTTACGTGCCCTGACCCCCTGCCTCTCGCTGAGGCCTGTTAGCTCTGTGTGGCCACGCTCATGTCACCTCCCCAGGGCTCGCAGTGCCCGCAAGAGGAGGCCGGAGCCTGGCCCTGCCCAGGTGCAGCTCCTCTGGAGGCTGCTTTGCTGTGGGGCTGGCGATGTTTGGCCTTACCTCGTCTCCTCTAATGAAATCTTGTTTTATTTTCACGTTCATCTAGGGGGTTGTTTGTTTTCTAACAGGCCCAGTAGCTGGAACCCTGTAGTGTAACCGTAGTGTGCGTCTCCAGGTTTGTGTCACATTGGTTTGGGCTTTGCTTTCCTCTTTTATATATATATATATATATATATATGTTGGCAGAGCAGCAGTTAAAGTTTTCCCTCTTCCACTGTTGAGTGGCTGGGCCAATGACCTCCTGAAATCACAACAGAGGCCCGTTTTCTGTGCTAAAACAGCAGCTCTGTACTAGTTCACAGGGTAGCACAGAGCTGTGCCCAGCAGGCAAGGCTTGTGTTCCCAGCTTCTTCTGTTGGCCAAGCCATGCTGGGAGGTGTAACACGAGGCTGAAACCCTCCGCAGGGTGTGGAAAGGCTGTGTGTGAAGCATCTTTGAATCTCCTTTTAGTCAGTGTTGAATAAAAGAAGGTTATTTTTCTTTTCAAGCATTAGGGGGAGCACAGCTGCTAAGAGAGAGTACATGGGTTAAAAACAAAACAAAAAGAGAAGATAAATGCAGAAAAAAAGAAAAGAAAAGAAACAGTCCAAGCCTCACTATTCTGATTTAAACCCTCTCCCTGTATTACAGTCTGTTTATATTCCCTGTGCCACCAGCAGCTAATCTCCTGCTGCTATCCAAGACTGCAGGACGTTGCTTCCAGAGACATCAGGCAAGACGAGGAATGGAAATGGACAGTCTGATCATGCTTCAGCCACTTAGGCTATATTTGCTAAGAAGCAAAGATGACTGAACTGCTTTAGCAATTGTTGAAACCTTGCTTGGCATCCCAGTTTCCTTGTCTATGACAGTGCTAACCATTCAGGAATGCGTGTACAGCCACCAGGACTGTCTCTGAGATGTCTCATTTTACAGATGACGCTCTCTTGTTTGAGCTTCCAGTGGTGTAATGGGTGTCTATGTGTAGGGCCTTGGCTGTGGAGGAAAATATTCTTCTCTTGTTCCAGGCCCTTGGCTCATCAGATGGGTTTTGGTATGTATTTTGGTGGCAGTGTTGCCCATTAAGCTGTGTGGTAAAATCTCTCCACCCCCAGCCAAAATCACCAACTCCTATTGATCTGCTCAGAGCTGGGAGTTCGTGTAGGGAATCAAAGTGCTTAGGCCTGTGCAACCACTCTGCCACCACCTCTGCTGCCTTGTGCTCGTTTCCTCTGCTCACAAAAAGTGCCTTATTGACCAGTCCTCTTCAAACCCACGAGGATACTTCCCTGCTACCCTGTGGGCCAGGCTAGCAGAACCAGTCCCTGAGCACATACAAGACGCCACAGAACAACATTTAGGCTAAATGTTCTCAAGGATATTTGATTTCATGTGTTTTTCTTTGAGTCAGCACATATTTTAATCATTGGGATGGTTCAGGATTCCCTTAGATTCCCCTAGATTCAACACCTAAAAATAGATGTTCAGACGTTACCTAATCCTGGGGCTAAGGCAGCTCTCTGAGTTTTCTTTGGAAACCACAAGCCCAAGCTGGGGCTTGCTGCTCTGTGGAAGAGCAGAGCCCATCCTCTGAGAGCTGGCAATGATGTCCCAGACTTGTTTTTTAATGAGAGACAAGGGGGAATGTGGTGGTTTGGTTCAGCTCTTTCCAGTGATGTGACCAGATGGTTCTTGCTGGTGTTACTGGCTTGGTTCTATCAGGTTTGCAGGAACGTGGCAGCCTCCATGCCTCTCATCCATTTTGCACACATTGGATTGGCTTATTTGGCAATACACTAATGCTTGTATCACCAAAAAAAATGAAGGATAAAGTGGGTTAGAAGAAGGATTTCTTCCCAGGGAAGTGTCAGCAATGCCCAAAACAGACACTCACAGCTGACAAGCAATGGTACTGCTTGCTATGAAGTGAGGAGGACAAACTCTGTTGTGCGTGGATCTTTCCTTGGTAATATTAGTTGAGAGGAAGTTTCTACGAGACTTCTGGTGTTAGCACTGCTTCCAGAAGTGAACAGAAGGAGAAGGGGGAGAGAGCTGGAAAGGGGCTAAAGAGGGAAGACCCTGGGAAGGGAAAGAAGGACAGTAAGAAAAAGCCTTTGTAGCTAGCTAAAGAAGGACATGAAGGCAACAGGGGGAGTGCCACAAAAGCTACAAGAGAAGTCACCAGTGGGAAGGGATACTCTTCTTCCCCCCTCCTTTTATTTTATTTTTTATTTTTTTTTAGATCAGAAGGATGGCAGGAGCATGAGGCAAACTGTTATTTATGTAGAGGGGAAGAGATACATATGAGGACATCTGTTTTAAGGAGCTGCTTCAAAAATAACCACAGTGTTTGGAGCGCAGCTAGCAACCTGCAGAGAAAGTAAGACAGTGGTACTCCGAGGGCAGACAGACCCATATCCAATGAATGTCCAAAATATAAGACAGAGGGGTGCAGATTTGGGTACTATTATTTGGGTACTATTCCATCCTCAAAACAAGCCCCATATTTCCCCCTGGAAAAATGAAATAGCAGACAGAGGTTTTGAAGCAGGATGCTCATGTCTAGCATCCTGTTCTCTTACTGAGTGCTGAGGCCAGGAACAAGCAGCAACTTCAGGCCTCTGGGCTCTTCTTCAAATCTGGCCTCTGATTTCCTGGGGTACTGTAAGAAAGCCCACTAAAGCCTGCTGGTTGTCTCAGCCTCCCAGTGGGTAAAACAGATGTACAAAGCACAGCTTTTCTGCTCCTCTCCCTTCTAACATCTGCAGCTTCAGACAGCTCTGAAAGGGCTGTGGAGTAGGATTCAACGCAAATAGCAGGTGTGATCCGTCAGTGGAAAGAGAGGGGCAAAGCCTGATGGCACGAAGCAGCCGTCCCACCAAGGGGCACGGTTTATTTCTGCTGTTAGTCGGGTGAAAGATCACATTTGGTTAAGACAGCACGAAATATAAGCATAATTTGCTCACTGGGAGATTCAGCCTCTCGGTGGCCAAACGCTCCTAGAACAGAACCGGCAAAATCTTCACAATGAATCTGCATCCCTATCGACTTTCCAGTTTTGGGTAGGAGAATCAATGGCAAATAGCACTCCAAAGTAGCAACCAGATGTGTTGTTCTCCCTTGCTTTTTCAGCTGTCTGCTGAACGTAATAGAAACATGACGCAAATAGAAGTAAGAGTCTGAGATATAGTAGCTGATATCACCCTGGTAGGAAACAGCTGTATTTCTTTTTCCATGTGAGTGGCTGTCAGCAAGTAACACTGACTGAGCTGACTTCGGATATCCTCTGCCTCAAGGGAAGCATTGTCCTCCACACTCTCTCCAGTACTGTGTTTTCTGATAACGAACAAACGTGTATGCTGAAATTAGTTAACGCTGCAGTAACTGCTTGGAATGAAACCTTGTTTTCAGTTACAAAAGTTCTTGATTACAGAAAGTAGCTATTATAGTTTCACAGAGTTATTGCGTATTTACCTGGCTATGCTGGGCATAGCCATGACTGTACTTTGGCCGCGTTTTGTGGCCAAGTACAAATTGCAATGCAGTTTCAAGGGTATGAAAGCCAGGAACAGGATGTGCTTTGGACAAAATTTGATATTTCAAAAGAATTCAGCAGCAGTCAGAATAGCTTGGGGGAAGATGTAGCAACAGGGAATGTAATGTCATGCTCTGCTACTCGATGGGTTGACAAATATAGATGGAAATCAATTGCTTGTTACTATGTAGGAGAGGCAGTATGTTTAATCTCAGCTGTGGTAAGTAAAGCGCTTGCATCTAGAGCTGGGTAAACAGGCACCTGGCTTTATGCTTTTACTGACGTTCAATTGACATCAAAATAATGGCCATTTAATGTTCAGGATGCTCAGGTTGTCCCACCCGATGCCTGTTCTCTGTGCCCAAGCACATTTCATACGAGGCCCCACAGAACTTGCATCTGACTGCTTTCAAGTGGATGTGGGCTTCGAAGCATGGAGATTTTTGAAATGGGAACTCTGGCAACTCTTCCCTTGGATGTTTTACTTCCCTTTATGTTTTACTCTTCTGATGTCTCTTCAGGCCTTGCCAAGACTAAGCTTTTTCTGAGTTTGTAACCATATTGAAAATATGAAACCGTTCGCTCTCAATACATTTGGTAGGTAACTGCTTTATCCTAGCTTGAACTAAGCATATAGCTTTCTCCATGTAGCTGCTTGATTGCATCCTTCTCGTTTCAGTCATGACAACCAGTTTGGCTTACAACTCTCTTTCCCCTGTGTGAAGTGGGACCTGCACGCACAGCACCATTCTGTGGGGGAGATCCTCTAGAAATGCTGTTCTCTGCTAAGGATCTACAGCAAACTGCCCCCATTGTCTGGTACTGCTGTACAGGTGACAAGCCCAAGCTCCCAAGGACACAGATATATTCTAAAAACAAAACAAATGTACACGCACACACAAAAACACAAACAAAACGAACAAAAACTTCCTGTCTGAATAATCACTGTAAGCTGTTTCTGGTGTCTATCACTCTAGGGGTGAAAAAGATAACACTGACTGCAGTCTTTTGGGGTCTTCCTTGTCTCAACCTAGCAAAACCTGACCTTGGATTTGCCACATAAAACCAACATGGCCGGTTACTTCTGCCAGCCTTTCCCCTAACTTAGCAACTTATCTGCTGTCTCCTATGCAGTTGAGCTTGCTCCCTAGACATTCTACTCCAGCAGAGTCCTGCAGCGTCAAAATTTGGGAAGAGTTAGGTAAAATGTCGCTTTCTTCCTCTACAGAACTCGTCTGTGAGCTTCCCCATGGCAGGCAGACTTCAGCATGCTGCACATCGACGTGATTTGCCACTAGATGGCTGGACCTCCTCTTTGTCCAGCTCTGTTTTCTCAGACTGACAATGCTTAGAGCAAAACAATGGGCTTCTTGTAAACTCTCTGCCCACCCCCTTTATAACTTAACATTTTTAAACGGCTTATGCTTTTAGCAAATTTACTTTTATGATGAATACTTCGATTTTTTCGAACATACTGAAAGAGCTGTGCTGGTTTCTAAGAAAGTGATGAATGTTTCACACGGCGGAAACTAAAAAGAAAAAGCTCTCTATTGTAGTTCTTTCTGCCTTCCACTGCATGTATAAAACAACTTTCATTGAGCCTTTTTTTTTCAGAGGTGCATGTGGGAGCGTCACACATTCAGTGGTTCATCCCTCAGACTGGGATAGAGCACAATAAAGCCCTGAGAAGCCATGACATAGCAGCCACATAGCTTGGTCACCCTGAATTTGTTAAGGTACAATTTGCAAAACTTTTATAAATTAGACATTTATGGTCACTCTGATTTTGCTCGGGAGGGACGTTTCTATCCCAAATTAGCTTTCCTTATCCAAATAAAAATTATTATGCTCACAGGCAGTCTCTTCCAGAAGGTTACACTTCTGGGTGAAAAACATCAACCTCCCTGGTGACTGCAGACTGACGCACTGTCCTGATGAGCAGGCCCACCTCAACAGGCAGATGTTCTCTGCCTGAAAGGCAGATAAAGAAAGAAAGATAAAGTATGCATCTGTTTCTTGAAGATGTTACTTTTTTTTTTTTTTTTTTCCTTAGTCTCTTTTTTTGCATTCTCAGATCCATTCTTTGTATTTACTGGGTCCACATCGTGTGTTTGTAGATATATTTTGTATCCTTGGGGTCAAAACAATGGAGAAGCAAATTTTAAAAGCAGGATTGCTTTGGTTGTTTTGCTGTCACAACACTAGCCTTTTTTAATGACCATTTGCTGGAGCAAGGAGAGACGCAGTCCCTGCCTCCAAGGCAGTATAATCTAACACAGCAAACCTGGAAATCTCAGGGCACTTCAAGAGTTACGTGAGAGGCTGAGGATATGCCGAAGATGAGCCGAAAGGTGTGCGGTACATGAAATAGTAAGGTAGCGATGGAAACAGAATTACGCCTGGGGTAGGATTTCTTCTCTTTCTCCAAATATTGGCTCAGGTATCAGTCACTCACAGTGCAATTTTCTTAAAGGACTATGACAGAAAAAAAAAAAAAAAAAAAAAAAAAAAAAAAAAAAGCTGATGGTATAATTAGTGTGGTAGAGAGAAGCAGGAAATTAAAATGAACTCCACCCATCCCAACTCTTAGTGTAATGTCGGCATTGAAGCATGCAGAAAACTACAAGCCTCTGAAAAATAACACTTCAAAAGCAATTGTACAACCTGACAAGAATATTGGTGGCTCCTCTGTTCTCCTCCACAGGATGGTTTCTGGCTTTGTCAGTGTAACAGCAGAGAGTTAAAAAAAGGCATGGACTTACTGGACTTGTAAACGAGTAAATTCTGTATTTTCTTGAAGCATCTTTATTTTAAAGGCATCTGAGGAGTAATGTGTGCAGGTTATTTATGAATTGTAACTTTGCAATTGAAAATAGCCCACAAACCAAGTCCGGACCCATCTTACCCAGCTGGTCCTGTCCATTGGTGCCATGAAAAGTGTGATATTTGCGGTGGCAGGTGTCTTTGTGTTATGTTTGAGAACTCAGAAATGTTAATACTAAAGGTAAAGGAAACTGCGGTGTCTTTGATCCTGCTATGCGGTAACTGTTGTCAGATGTGAACAGAGAAGCTGTGGAAGAAAAACTGGACACAAAATGGTGAGGAAATCACATTAAACATATCAGCCGCCTTCCTTTGGGATTATCAGATCACTTGCAGTATTCCTGTACCTTCCCAACAAACATTTAGAGGCCCTGGATATGCTCTGTTGTGTTTTCTGACAGGCAGGGACTGCAGCAAGGATGTGCTAATTTTTTTGCCACTGTTACTGCCATAGCTGGGATGAACAAACGCATCCCTGCCAGAGGCTGACTCACTTAGGCACCTTGTCTCTCGGGGGTTTTGGGTCTGCCCTCTGCCATGAAGGCTCTGGCTCCACAATGACATAGAGGCCTTTCATAATACTGCATCTCTACAGCCATTTGAATCAGAAAACAATGGCAAAAGCGTTGCCTGAATTTAAAATAAGAGCTTGCTCTGTAGTCAGCTTTTCCCACTCCTTTCTCAGCAAGATGATTTAAGGCTCTGCCTGCACTGAGGGCTGAATTCCTGACTGGGGCAACAAAACATCTACTTCAACATGTTTTAGCTCAAGTATAGGCCAGCCCAAAGCTGAAATCTTTTCTAAAAGCTGGGCTCTGGGATGACTGCTCTGCTATCCTCCCCTCCCGCCATTCTGAGTGCAACTTGCATTTAAAGCCTTCAACAACCAGACTTGCAGTGTTGTGGTCCCTCATCCTACCTCCTGCTCCCACTCCCTCACCTTCTGATGGGTTTACAGATCTGCCTGCAAGGAGATGCTCAGCTGATTCCTGAGGGATTGCTCGTCTGGGCAGCTCTGATCCAGGCTCCCACGTAAGAAAAAAATCCACACGGGAAAAGGGATGGGGAAGCTCAGCTGGCTTACGGCTGAGTAAAGGAAACCCTTGAAGAGAAATACACACAAAGATTACTTGAAATGGTGGATTTACAGAAAATTTTATCACCATTAAAAACATACTCAGAGGAAATCCTCACTCTCCTGAGTGCTGTTATGGAGTAAACACCATATGTTAAACCTCTGAGCTGTGAAGCGAGGGTGTCCTCTGTTATTTGATGAAGAATGGCTGGGAGCAATTCAGAGGGCCTTGGAAAACCTAATGGACCTTCACCTAAGAAAATGGTATGGGACTCCATCACAGGATAAACACCAGTTTCTTTTGGGATCAGAACATCTGAAAGAATGACGCCAGAACCTTCAGATACACACAAACAAATGTCTATGTTTGGGAACTGAACAGCTTCCAGATCTGCAGAGTTTGTCCACTGCTTTTAGCAATTCAAAGTTAAAAGGGTATGTTTTGCACTTACTGGAGTCTAAATTTACATCCATATTAACTACAGTGGCCCTGTGGCACCAGTAATGAAAGGGGAGGGGACTGCCCACGTATTAGTTGTAGTCACCACTAATTCGGGACTGCAAACGTGAGTCTCTTTTGTAGAATGGTGTGTAGGTTTTTATCTCATTAAGTCCTGTCACTGTCCTGTGTAGAAAATGGTAAGAAGTATGTAATATTAATGCTCTTTGGAGCCTGTTTGGATATAAAAGGCTGGTGCTTGCAACCACACCTGCAGTCACCGCGTGTTAGCGAGCTGTGGACCAAGCACATCAGACTGTTCCTGCCTCGATGGTATAAAGACAGGTCAGGGGAATTACTAAGAAAGCTCTCTGTGAAAATCTCCAGACCAGGAGCTTGGTGAGGTGCTGCACTACAGAAACAGACCTGCGCCTCGGGGTGCCTGCCCCGAGCAGCACAATGGTGCTGCCTTTGACCGCAGAGCGCGAGGGCGGAAGCCTGCCACCGCTCCCACCTCTTCCTCTCGCAAGCGGCAGAGGTAGCAGCTCCTGCCTTGAGGTGCCTGGCACAAAAACAAAACCAAAACAACACAAAGCAAAAAGTAGAACCTGCCCCCACCTACTGCTTTTTCTTGTGAGAAAGCAATAGCAGGGTGCCTTATTTCTTCTTTACCGTTTGAAAGTGGTATTTCTGGCACCAATGGTCTGTGTATCTCATTTTGCATGTGCTTGCTCCATGGGGACTTCTGAGGCTGTGTCTTCATGTCGACCTGCTTAGAGCACTGCAAGACCTGTCTAGGCTCATCTTGAGCAAACCAGCTTGCAGAAGGCAAGCTGTAGAGCTTGGCTGAGTAGATCTCGTGACTATTATTGCTGATACTTGGTAGTTCTCTTTAAGTAATTTGCATCCTTGTTTGTGGCTCCAATCATCTTTCTTCCAAAACCTGCCAAATCCTGGTGGGAACTGCAGTGAATAGAACTTGTGGTTTCTTTGTACAGGCACTTTTACTATAAGAACAAAAGAGGTAATAGATCCTTACACCAAAATAACAGCATCTGAACGACAATTAAGGCTCAGATACATGTTGTCTTGAGGAAGCAAAATCAGACGTAAATGCAAGAGGTTAGTGTTTACTATTTGGTGCACCCAGATTCTGGCCTCTCACTCTGTAGATGTATAGACATGCTTAATGCTTTGTGACTCATCCTACCAACAATGCTGGTGTTATCAAATTATAATGGCACCGGGTTGGTTGTGCGAGAGGATATTATTCAGTACTCAGAGGCTAAGTTTCAGGCTGAAAAAGCAACTCAGTGCTCACCAGAAAGCCACTAAACAGTGTTAGCCAGAATGCTAATTAGTTAGTACTTGCACTTGTAAATGAATTGAAAAAGATCTGTGCTATTCTTGTGGGAAGCTGAAGGCAGGTTCACAGCTGGGATTGGGCATGTAAATCCACTCAAGCCAACTCAACTCGTGTCAACACCTGAGTACAGTCCTATGAAATGCTTATCTCAAAACTACTTTTAAACCTTAAAAAACACACACTCGTTAGAGGACACTCATTTCCTAAGCACAAAATAAGGGGGTTTCATGCTTGCAAGAGTACCAAATGAACACAAAAGACATTGCAAGCTGGTAGGGTAACTAGATTGAAAAGTATTCTGAGGTAGGTAATACCTCTGACTCCATAAATCTTGTATGTCAGAAAGCTCTATGGCTTCCCAATGGAAAATAAATTGCTACTGTATGAATTTCAACCAAAATGCAGTGTCCGGGAAATAACTAGACTTAGGGACACAGACACTGAGCTTTTCTTAGACTACAACTCTTTATCTCACTAAATGTGGCACGTGGCGAGATTAGTAATGTGGTAACTCACAGAACTACCATCTTCAATACACTGCTTAGCCATTTTTCATCTCAAGTCACTCTGACTTGCATTTCTTTTTCCCTGGAAAATGTCTAAGAACTCATAGATCAAAACCCAGGGGCTGACACAAAGACAGAGGTGCTGGATCTAAGAAATGACTGAATTGAGGAATTGGGATGAGAGCTCTTTACGCAGTGTGAAGCAAGAATTTCAGAGTCTGCAATGATACCCCTTTTAAGATATGAATGTATCAAACTTCCTGCACTTACTAGCATCAGACTTGGTCAACCTTTGGTCAGAAGTCTGTTGATACTTAGAGACAGGAAGTAGATTTAATCATTCAGATGGGATTTTTTTCTCCAGAATGAGCAGAGAAACAAAATATTGCCTAGTGTTGTGAAGCATTGGGCTACTAGAAGCATGGCTTTGTCCCTGAAACACTCTCCCTTAGCACTCCAGTGACTAGGCAGATGAATTATAAAGTAACGGAATTTGAATGACTGTCTCATCCCGCCACAAGGAAAGGTAATATTATCTCCTCACTCCTGCGTAGTATTGCCTCCGGCTTTTGCACCAAAACATCACACTGGAACTCAGTGTTGTCTAGTAACTAACACCGAATTTAAAGTGCCAGACGCAGGTCGCCAAAGTGTGCAAGAAGTGATCCACAAGTGATGGCACAAAGCCAATGGATCATCTTTTTTTTTTTATTTTTTTTTTTTTTTTTTTAAAAAAAAATCCTGTTTGTTTAGGACAGGAGACAAAATATGTTTGTAAACCAGAGAGGCTGCTGCAGGTGCAGAGGACTCTGTTCCAGCTGGCACTCTGAAAGATCAATTACCTACATCAAAGCTGTTCTGCTGCCTTTGCTGTCTGGTTGCTCATTTCTGAGGCTGCACAGGAACTGTACACACAAAGTGAATTAAAAAGACCAGGGCTCTGTGTTCAATACCCTCTTGAAGTGTGCAGTCTAACCATTAACACTAGAAGTCCTAAATTCTTCTTAATCTGATCAGATGGTGGGAAAATATGAAATGCTTTTGTCTTTGAGATGACACTTGGCAATGATGATACTATTCTTGATTGAAAATGCAAATGAAGGCATGTAATGCGATGCTATAATTGACGTTGGTTGCATTTCTTTTTAAGCTGTTGATCAGGAATGAATGGTTTGACAGGTAAACTACCAGAGATTGTTATTGAATTTATTGTAATAAATATTATTCTGCAATATTTTCCTGTTGCCTGTGAAGCATTAAAATGCTAAAGGGTGCCAACATGTGGTGTTAGCAGGGTGTTGTGACAGTAGCATTATCAATGTTTGTACAGGTTGTCACCAATATTTGAAATCACTTGTAAAAACAGCACCTTAATATAATATTCTATTACCATACTGTACATGGTAATAGGCTTTTATTCGTTGGTACAGAACCTATGCATTACTGATTATCCATCCTTTCCTGCCCTCTTCCCATGAATGGTCTTGCAAACACACAGAGTTAACAATAACAACATACACAGGGTTATCGATCATATCATAACCTACACCATTACAGTTAAAATGTATAGGTATGTGTCGCGTTAATTTCTCATTTACCATTAAACACATAGCTTATTTTCATGGATCTATTTCATGGATCTATTTCAGCAAATGCTCTTCTCTTCTCTTCTCTTCTCTTCTCTTCTCTTCTCTTCTCTTCTC